>CAMQGK010000231.1:3802500-4062500 GCA_947000775.1 Pterois miles
AGCTGAAAAGAGCTGTAAAATAACAAACAAATCCACCTCACAACTTGACAGAGGACAATGTGATTCCTTTCTCACTTTGACCTCTGTGGGTATGTGCCCACCTGTGTGTGTAGGCATGTGCGTATCAAGTGTTTTCTCTAAGTTTTAGATAGGATTAGATAGCCAAGGTAGCCTGTGCAGTTTTTCTCTTATGTAACCAACTCCTTTTTTTTTCTCCTGCGGGTATTTTTTTGCACTTTTTTCCCACATATGTGGCATCATGTTGGAGGACGGAAGGAGCAACCAGGAGGAGGCCGTAAATCTCAGCTCGTATTTGTTTGGGAGACAGGTGGCCGTGCGTTGGCCGTGTAAATCGTATTGACATTGGGGATATATTCATCTTGTTTACCCTTATAGCCACAGCCTCTGTCCCTTTATGAAGACTTGCGCCATATGTCACAGGGTGTCGCCCTGGCTTTGTTCACTCATAAATCTTAGCATGTGAGATGGTGGAGACCTGTTAGCACAGCACCTCTCTGGCCTGAAACCCAGGGATTCAGCTTCGGTCCGAGCCAAAAAGAGCAGTCGGGAAGGCAACCGCTACATTACTTCCAGCCACTCTCAGAAATGTATTATCTGCACTCTGGTGTGCTAAAAAGTGCACCTGGAAAACAGCATATTTTAGTCAGTTTCCTGCAGGATATGCTGCAGCAGAATCTGCCAGGTCATACACAAATGCATCCTGACTCACTATATCATGCAATGACTTTTTGTGGACTGTGGCATGATTTATCATCTCCGTCATTTTCGATGTCTTGCCTCATTTCTCCTCTTCTCCCTAAATTCAGTCACAGCTTCTCCCAGTGGTGCCGTTGCCTCAAGTCCTGCCCAATGAGGTTACATTTTTTTGGCTACTTGTCCCTCCTCTCCCCTGCCCTATACCTCCAAACTCGCCATGCCTGTCGTTGTCAGACAGCTGTGGATCATAAAATGGTGGATCAGAGCTTATTTCCTGCCCACCCAAACTGGCGGTGGCTGGGCGCGCAGCTTGGCTGTTGGTTTGATCCCACTTTCTACTAGAAACACTACTAAATCCCAGCACTGCCCTTCTTTCTTTAGTAGAAAGACAGTTGATAGCCTCGCTCATCCCCGCGTTAGCTCCACGCCAGGATCAACAAGGCCTGGATGCTGCAGGGGGAAATTCCTGCAGTAATGAGAAGCAGCAGTCCACTCTTGTTGATGAATTTCTCTCTGCTACTAACCTGGCAGCATCTGATAACGTGTGATGGCTGAAGTAATAAACCAAATGACCTCCAGTTGCACTTCATTTTGGAATTCGATGTTTGATACTTTTGATATGGTGATGCCGTCTTATGCAGTGGTGAAAGAAGTACTCAGCCATTACTCAAGTAAAAGTAGAAATACCGTAGTCTAAGAATACTTCATTACAAGTATTAGTCCTGATTTCAGAGTACAGAAATATTTTCAGGAACATGTGCTTAAATCCTAGGCTCTTAAACTTTTTGGGGGCCAAGGACCCCTTATAGGGGCAAACATTTCTTATGGTCAGTTTCTCTTAATCATAACAGCGATTAAATATATGCATACATAAAGTATATGCATACTACCATTTCTAGTCTTAGATTCCATTTAAACTATTTGTATAGTAAAACTTTTCAACCATATACTTCACACTGTTTCATAGTGACAAACAGAAACACATTTCAGTTTGAATCATGCTTTGATAAGATGCGATAATCCTTTATTAGTTCTACAGCAGGGAAATTTGCAAAAACACAAGGTGATTTTATTCCAGTTGCATTTGGATTCAGCTTACTCGCATTTCTAGTCTGTATTTCAAGTAACTGATCTTAAATGCTTTTAGAAAATAAACGGTAGCAAGACCAGCATAGTCCTAATAAATCCAGACATTTAAACTTACCAGTGTAAAGCTGACTTTCATTAAGTACTTCAATTTTTAAGTAATGAACTTATTAATGCGTGTCACCTAACGTGGGTGGGAGTAATGGACACAATATGCCTGTTTTATTGGCGGAAATGGTCCCCATCTGTAGATTTCCTGCTTTTTAATGATACAGTACTATTTTAGGATTTATTGCTAGTTATTTACACCCTGACAGAGTGCCTCAGGCTCCTGGGGGTTCCAGGACCCTACTTTGAGAACCACTGATTTTGATTATCAAAAGTAAAAGTACTCATTATGTAGAATGGCTGCATTCAGTATTATATTATTATAAAATGTTGTATTATTGTGTTTATTTCACAAACAAATACGTGTAAGAGCATTTTATTGTTGTAGTTCTTCAACATGGACCCAATTCTAGATGCTTTGTGTAATACTGGGTCGATTAGAAGTGTAGCACTGCATTACATGATAAAAGTATGTAGTGGAGTACAAAATACAATATTTCTTTCTGAAACGCTGGGGCGTAGAAGTATAAGCCTCCGTCCTTCCCACACTCCCCATTCATTGTCTATGTAAGCAGCTGTGCAATGCTTTCTGGCAGCGTGGCAGCGAGATTCGAGAGACGGGGCGTAATGTTGGCTGCTCCTCATTTGCATAAAGTCAAGGTCTAGGCTTCTAACTCGGTGCCTCTAGAAACTCCCTTGAAACTTTAAAATTATGTGTTGTTGATGCATGGCTTTTTTTCTCACATAAAATATTTCAGAAATGCATTTCGGTGAACTATTTTCATGCCATAAGAGAAGAAAATTTCCAAATGAGCGGCCATGTTGGTTCTGTTTTGAAAGCTGGGAGCAGGAGCCCACGAGGGAAAGCCTAGTGGCCCATCAAGCATCTAACGCTGGGGAAGCAAGGCGACCCCTCATGATTAAAACGCCCCTGTGGACACGAACCATGAGATGGAAATACTCGAGTAAAGTATGTCAAAATTGTAGTGCAGAACTTCAGTAAATGTACTTTTATGCATTACACCACTGGTTTGATGTATCAGTTCTCTTGCATATTTTGATATAAATATATGTATACGTATGTATAAAAACTCCTCACAACTTTAATATTCTTAAAAACTTGTTATGGATATTGCCAACATCTCGAGAGGGATTTTCATGTGGGCCTCACATACAGTGCATTTTCACTCGACGTCCCCATTTACTGTATTTAATCATGTTTACAGAAGAGGCTTAGCTAGGCCTGTGATGGGTGAAAACAACGGATGAGCAATTCAAAGCTTGATGCTATTTTTGTTGAAGAGAAATGGCAAACGATTTCCCTCGGTTTGGCTTAGCTATACATAATTGTGAAAGCAATTTTGGGATGAATCCATTTACCTCTGGTACATTTAACAAGTTTCTAGGGCAGCCATGTGGCATTCACTGTTTTCTCCCTAACTGTTTATTCTATAATCATTTTGATATCTGTTTATTTTAAAGATCTGTATAATCCTCTTTCAACTGAAATAAGCAGTTAGTCAACTTTTCTTAACTGTGTATGTGTGCATGCATTTTATTTTCTAGTATCCAGGGGGTTTTGTGTGTATCTGAGTGGGTTCACCTGCTGGTGGGTGAAGTGCTGGTGCTCCTCTGCTCTGCCTTCTCTTGGCTGTGACCAAGGCAGACAGTGGTTGTGCCCAGGCCCAGGTTAATGAGTGGATTTGCTGCACTGCAGCGCACTATCCCCCCATGCTGATGTGGAGCAGCTGAGCACCACAGTGGCCCCCACACTGCTGCAGAGCTATAAATCACCCGCAGTCAGGCCAGGCCCGAATGGAACAGCCACCGCTGGGGATGGACAAGCGCGCTGAGAGGGAGGCAGGGGAAGAAATGGAGGGAAGAAGTGATGCAGAGTGGGGGCAATGAAAGCGTGAGCCCAGTGCTGCGTGCTCACCTGTGTCCATGTAAGATCCCCTACCATGTTCCCCCTTAAGGCCACCTCACTCTCTCTCCTCCACCAGTGCCAACATAACCACTATACACAACATCCTCTCAACCTCCAGCCCCTCCCCAGCTGCTCCCTCTAATTGCCTTTATTAACGTCTCTATGGGAGCGGCAGCTAGGAGCAATTTGCTCATTATGTACTGTATTAGCACTGGCCCTGGGGCAGGCATGGAACACAGAGGGATGCCTGGCTTAGACTCCTGCTCCTCTCTGCCTTTACCAGGACCCCTACCTCCATCCTGTAGGTCGACCGTAGACCCGTTGGCCCCGACACCAGCCAGCATAAAGCACAGCTGCTACTGTAAAAGACAATGCTTATAGTGAAAGAGTTGAAGTGTTTTACTTTACACATACAGACGTTATATACATTCCTGCAGGAACTGAATACATATATGGGTGACAAGAAGAATCAGCATGAGGTGGACCAGAATGCTTATCTTTTATCTGTTAGGATTTTTGTAAAATATATTTAATTTGAAGTGAGAAAAGTGTAATTGTTGTGTGAATGGAGTTCATTCTTTCAATGTCAGTCTTAATGGTGCATTTTCACCAGTCCTCGCTGGATCTGATGGACATGTAGTGTTAGTGGTGGTTGCACACAGGTTTGAATTACAATTTTACTTTAGTCTGTTCTCAGAACAGAAAAGCAAACAACTACATTTTCCTCCAGAATTCAAATGTCATGTTTAATTCATGACTGTGTGCATCCCTCATTCCGTCCACTCTCTATCAATATAGTCAATCCAGTTGATCATAGACTGAGAATTTGTTATGTTTGGCCTGTTTACTGTAGACAGGTTGTCAGGTTGGGGTTGAGCCAGCCAAAGCAGCAGTAAGCAATATTGGGGCAAATATGATTTAAAATTAAAAAAATGAAGTCACAGTAGTGCATGAGACCAGTAATCTGAAAAGAAAAAAAAAAAATCATGTTCCTCTGTGTCCTCCCGTGCTCCTAATGGCATCTGCAAAATTTCACAGACCAGAGGAAAACAACCAATCAGAGTTGAGCTGGAGCCTGATGTCTCTGAGCAACTGTCAATTACTCTCAAAATCCAGTCAAATGGTCAAATTAGGCAGCGCTGATCAAATATGAATCAATATGCTGGTACTGTAATGACTATTTCTCACCTCAAATGTTTCCAGAAACATCTTGTAGAAACTGTTAAATGAGAAAGTTTGTTCCAGTTGGTGGGCGGTGCTTGGTATTTTCCTCAACTGATCTCAACACGGCTGCTGGGTCACCAACTTTCTAATTTACAGCTAAACAGTAACTACAAGATGTTTCTGAAAACATTTGAAGGGAGAAATGGTTATTACAGTAATCAGAATATTGATTCATATTTGATCAGTTCTGACCATTTGATCAGAGTTTGCGAGTGATTGACAGCTGCCTCCGTTGAATGAACAGCCAATAGGAACGCTCTCTTTCTGAAATGACCTGCGATTGACCAAAGTCTCCTGTCACAGGCTAGATTTATTTTAAAGCCTGAAATCAGCCATGAGGAGGTGCATTAGTCTAGTTTTCTCTCAGAACACTTGAATTACAATATGCTGAAAGGTTATTATGGACTTTTAGCTCAGTGAAGCCAAAAACATTCGGCCTACTGAAGCTTTAATCTTACAGAAATGTTATTAATTGACTTTAGATATTGAACACAAGAAGTTGATACAGAAGGTCAAATACAGTTATTTTTTAGTTTAAATTTCAGATCTTCAGATGAACATATCAAAGTTTCTCTTGATGATTACCTTTCAGGTTGATATGTACCACTGTCGAGAGCCAGTCCTCCTGAAGAGGCTTTTTGGCAGATGGAGTTGAATGGATTATTTGATTTATAGAGGCCTGTTGTCCTTGTTATAGGGAGAAATGTACAGCCTGCACACAATGAGAATTCAAAATGTGACTCCTCCTGCATGTAGCTGCTTGACAGGAGAATGAAATGAGATGGAACATTTATTCTTTTTTTATCCAGTGTGATCTACTGCTGAAATTTATATTATCATGTTTTCTAATTTCTGTGTTGAATGTTTACTTTAACCTCAACTCTGACTGTGGAATTATTTGACCTGACAGTCTCATCGTGTAGGGCTGCGTTATTAAGTGAAAGTTTATCGAAATCGCAATACGGCTTCCTTGGGCTGTCACGGTGAAGGGATTTCCCCCTACAGTGACGATGACTGGCTAAACAGTGTGATATCATGTATCAAAATGTTAGTGCTGTATAGATAAGTTTAATTGTTAGGCTATTATTACATACAGTATATTGTTATTTTTGTTAAACAAATTAAATAGAAGACAGAAAGGCAACAAGGTGCAGAGTTTTTATTTATTTATTTATTTTCCAACTGAAAAGCTTTGGTTGCGTCCGGTTGCTATGGTAGAGAATATTCGCAATCTACAATCTATGTGTATTAATTTCTCCTCCATTGTTGTTGTTGTTCAACAGCACACATGAATGATGTGATGGTTGGTCATTGTTGCATTTTTCCCGCCTCTCCTCCATTGTGATTGGACAGCTAGGTAAAAAAAAAAATTAAAATGACCTTTTTTCAACTCTCGGTAACCAGAAGAAATGCTACACATGCAGCGCTCAGTGCAGAATACAAGCTCAGTGCCTTGTCGCGATGCAAGCATATATAGCGTTGTGTCAATAAGCGGTGGTCCCATCGCATACCACGAACATAGCTCCTGTGGTGGTTGCTTGCCATCCCCTGCAGTGGGCTTGTTGCAACAGCCCTATGGTCCTACTCCAACTTTCAAATCGTAGGAGGAGCAATGTTTGTAAAGGTGAAATGTGGGTCAAAATACCATCCATCCATCCATCCATCTGCAACTGCTTATCCCATTTGGGGTAACTGGGGTGCTGGAGCCAATCCCAGCTGACATTTGGTGAAGGTGGGGTTCACCCTGGACAGGTCGCCACCATTCACGCTCACAATTTTAGAGTCAGCAATTAACCTGCTTGTCTTTGAACTGTGGGAGAAAGCTGGAGAACCCGAAGAAAACCCACACTAACACGGGGAGAACATGCAAACTCCACACAGAAGAGCCCCAAGCGGGTTTCAAACCTGCAACCCTCTTGGGGCGACAGTGCAGGCCACATGTCAAAATACCATTATATATTAAATATTGTTGTGCTGTAGAGATGTCCTGGCCTAAACATCATATTCTACAGACTTCTACAGAAAATGAGAATAATGATGTGAAGATTATCATTCCCTCTAATATCTGAAATAATATCGCAATTAATTCTTCATCCCTTTTCTCATGACATGAATGTCATAGAAGTGACACAACATCTGGAGACAGCTCATTAAAATAACGGTTGTGAATAGAGTCAAAATCTACCACTGACGTCTCACCTCACAGCAACTTTTGTTTTGAATTCCCACCTTCACAGGTGCTCTGGATTGGTGTAGAAATGTTTTCTCACCTTGTCTCCATAACAACAGGTTGCTCGGTTAAGCTCACCTGTCGCCCTGAACCCACCACGTGCTGTACAGTAGTTGCTACCAGTGGTGAACAATTTAACAATATATGAGAACACAGTATCTGTTTGTCATGGTGAACATGTCCTCCTCTCCACTTAAAACCCACCAGGCTCAACGTTTTTTAACATGAGGCCACTATCTTACAGCCTTTTGTTCATTTTTCTATCTAAAAGACACAGTGGTAGTTGAGGGAAGAAACACTATGCTACAGCCTTCAGGGCGAAAATTGCCATGTTTTCAGCCAACAGAACACCATAGGATCTGTGGTGACTAAGGTGTGTTTTTATATCTGCAGGGCCCCCGCAGTAGGAGCCTCCTGGTCCACTCCTGGAGCCTCAGCAGAAAGCCAACCTGCCTCCACCACAGCTGCCTCTGACAAAGAAAAGCCAGAGGAGAGGTAAGACAGGGTTCCCTCTCTTTGGACTATTTGCCGGTTTTCCTCCCAGCTGGATTTTATAATTGCAGTTGACTACTTTTTATCTCTGTTTCACGTAGACATTTTCACACTCGCATATTGGCTGAATGTCACACTCTGGGATTCTTTTACTTTCTCAGTTTTCACTCACTTGCTTCCCCGTCTTATCTTGCATGTTCACTCAACAGAATCACCAGCTCCCTCACTCGTCTAACATCTACTTGCAGTCTCGCGTGTCAATATTTCCCCTGACTTCCTCATATATTCACCAATTTGGTTTACCTTTGAGGGATCTTAATGCAACACAAGTATTGACTACAGCCAGGGCAGCAGCCTTCTCCCCTTTCAGTCCAACCCCAGATACACACAGAACCGGATAGGACTGTGTATACAGTCTGTCTGCCCATTACACTGATCTACTGCTCTGCTTCCTCGAGACTAAATGATGAATTCACTTTCAGTGGCTTCAGATGTTACCGAGGAAAATTGTAAACAGCTCAGCCATTCTGTGGGCAATCCATTAATGTTATTTTCATAGAAATACAAATCCTCATTTTTTCCAAATACGGTTCCACGAGAGTGCATTCTTCCAAATCTGAATTCAAAAACCCGGCTGAACATTGTTGTATTTACAACTCTGTGACCACAAACTTTTTTTTTTTTTTCTCAGTTTGTATATCTTCTTTCTCCTCTCTCATCCTACATTGTTGCTGCTCTGCAGAAAGAATATGAAATATTTATCAGGGCATCGTGTGTTGAAGGCACAATTTCTACATGGTAATGTTTGCTGGCATTCAAGATAACGGTGTGCTACGGTGGGCAAAACAACCCTTCTGTGGAAAACATTTTTTTTTTTTTTTTTATGTTTTCCAGAGCGCAATGGCATAAATACGCCTTTTTGCTAACGTTTTCATAGCGATGAATATGGTTTCTTTGACGGCGCTCTTTTACATCAAACTGATTTAAAATGCAGCTTCTAAGCGCACAAATGTGAATTTAAAAGCTGAAGCAGCGTGGAGAGAGATTTCTATTCCACCTGTTTGTGTGCAAACCTACTTTAGAATCCCCCCGCCACTTTTTAATTATCTCCCCATAGTTGGTTGTCTGCTGTGCGGACCTGATGTGTGCCTGCCTTTTTTTTTTTTTTTTCGGCTTTACAAAACCTGCTAGAAACAGCTCATTGTGTTTGAGCACGCACACAGGTGCACGTGGGTCTGTTCTGACTCGCTCGCTAGTCTGTCTAGACTGAAGATAGAGCAAGACAAGAGTGTGTAGCAGCCCGGCTCCTCTCTTAGTACTTTTGCTTATATTCCAGCCTGGCCCATTTCTGCTGTTTCAGGCTAGTGAGTGAATGAACAAGCAGGCCCCGGGCCCAGATTGAACTGTGCGGTAATCCTCCCCAAAGCTCCGCCAGCTCACTGATTGCCTTCATTTTTCAGTGTCACCAGCAGGAAAGCCAAGGCAGTGTACCCATGTGAGGCTGAGCACGACTCTGAGCTCTCCTTCCAGGTCGGCGCAATATTCAACGCCGGTAAGTGTTATCGCCTACACCAGTCGCTCACTCAGAACCAGCCCTGGCATATTGGATTTGGAGGAAAAACCGAAACACCCAATCTGATCTTCAATCGAACAGAGAGATGAGACGAGGAGAAGGAGGACGGGGAGGAGGGGAGAAGGGGGGGGCACAGATTTGCTCTTCAGTGTGTCTGGAAGAGGCTCGACTGAGCTTTAATCACTCTCAGAGGAAATGAGGATTTTGTAGTTCCTATTTTTTGCCCTTTTTTGTGAGACAGACACTATAGATATACTATAGTCTTAACTGGGAAACATGGTGTTGTCTTTGATAAGAACGCACAATGCTTTGCAGTTTATTGGTTGCTTTTTCTTCCTGCTTTAAAGGAGTGATCACATCTTTTTTTTTTACATTTTTAGCCTGCGCTGTCCTGCAGATAGAAGTAAACCGTCTCCCATCGAAGACCTAAACCTCAAAATCTAACATTAACGAATACGGATCACCTTAATCTCTTTCAATCTACTGTGCGTACACTATTTCCTGTTTTGATGCCTGTACATTGAAGCCATCAGTGTTTCATTGTTGGTTGAAAGAGTTCATGTCAGGATAAATGGCTTCAAGGACAACATTTAATATATTAGTAATATGAATAATAATAAACACAAAATGAATTTTCAACATTTTCAAAAACTAAATTAGTTTATGTTCGGGAGGCCGCTCTCTTATTCTGAAATTGAATTAGGATCGTACTTGTTTTGTTTATTAAATGTATTACTGAGTGGTGTTTTTCTTTTGGATCTGAACCTAAATCTCCACTTACCTGGATGCAGAGTTTGGGGAGGTTAAGTATAATTTTATTATATTCTGTCCATCTTTCAATACTTAATCAGGATTCAAATGAAGCGACTGACATGTTACATAAATGTGACGCGATGAGGTGCTCCTCAGCTAAACATCTACAGTATCTTGAGGGCCCTTGACATTTTGCATATTTTGCTGCACTATTCAGTTATTTCTAAATATATTTGTGTGTGTGTTTTTTTTTTTTTGTTTTGTTTTTTTTCTGAGCTATGTGCATAGCAAATATGCGAAAGGTCAAGAGGTCTGAATACTTGAGCGAGCCGCTGTACATCCAGTTTATCTAAGGGAAAAAAAAAAATATCAACATTTGTTGATGTTACCTCACCCTTAAAAGTGAAAAGACAACGTTGCCTTGCTTATTAATTTTCTTAACCCTCTGAGACCCAAGATCCTGACTGACATTACTGTCTTTCAGAGGCTGAAGCATGTTCAGTTTTAGAGCTAGAGTGAATGTACAGATATATGAAACTACAGAAACCTAAGGAATCGATTTGTACTGTGCCATGCTAACCTGTCGGGAAGGAGGCTAAATAATGCCCCAAAATTAATCTAAATTTTAGCTAGGAAAAACCTGGCGCATCCATTTTTAAAGGAGACCCCTGACTTCCGACCTCAAGATATATGAATGTAAATGGGTTCTGTGGGTACCCAGGAGTCTCCCCTTTACAGACATGCCCACTTTATGATAATCACATGCAGTTTTGGGCAAAAACTATGCAGTTTTTTCAGGCAGTGTAAATGTGTTATTTTCACTTATTCCAAAATGGTGTATTTGAGTAATTCTGCATACTGGAGTCCCTAAATAGTCTTGGAATTGCATAAATTGGGTATCACTGTAAAACTGAGACTCTTGTGAAACCAAAGAGTCCAACTTTATTCATGTGTGAGATGTTAATGAGATAATTTTTGAAACTTGACCTCACTGTATAAAATGAGCTGTGGTGACCTCCAGGATAATCACAGCCTCACAAACTAGAGACCTAGAGCATCCAGAGGATGGTTGGCTTTCCCAGCTAGATTTAGAGTAAGGGTTTCTCAACCATTTCCAGAACAGAAGTGCAAGGCATCCAATCAGCGTTATTGATCATTTTTATTATTCTCTGGTGGTAAAAAAAAAAAAAAAAAAAAAAAAGGATAATTTTAGCACCAAATCTGTGTAACAAATGGTATCAACCCAAAAATTACTGCAACAACTTATGAGACATAATGGAGCATGGAGATGGTCATCATGCAGTATACTTAAATCATAGTGTTCCATATCCTTATACTGTTTTACAATTTATTTTAATTAATTGATCAATTAATTAATTCATGTTTATTTCTAATTTATGACTAGAACAACTTGACACATAGTGCTGAGCTGCATCTCACATTAATCTTCAGATTTCCAGCTGTCAGATGATGTACACCAGTTCTGTGACATCTACTGCTGACCTGTTATCTCCACCTAAAGACCCCCTGTACCCCCTAAAAAGACTAAAACAGGTCTATGGCAGGTTTGTAATTACTGTTTGGTTTGGTTTAATAAAACAATGTATACATGACATAGTCAGTCATATTTACACTAAGAAAACTTAGTTCCTTCACTGTTAACCTATAGAAAACAGGTAAGAGTGTAAACAAGTGCAGTGAGGGTAGATAAAGTAGATAAAGACTGGCTTTTTATTCTGTATTGACTAATAAATGAAATATATGAGAACTGTATTTGGTAATAAACATCCTGAAGATAGCAGTAAAAATAATCTCATAGCAGTTTGTTACTGTGCTCAGATGGGTTGGGGGTCTTTTCTGGTGTTTCTCATTATAATACAATATTCTACAAAACACCTTTAAGGGTGTCTGAAAGCATGAATAATGTAGAATGAATTGTTTTATTGTGGTAGCCCTTGTACTAGAGGGCCTTTCAGTCAATTTAAGTTTCAAAGCAGGTTCCTTTCCTGCTTGGTGATGGGTCAACTCTTTCAATTACAGTTGTATGAAAGATTGTTAATTTTGTGTTGTAAACAGACACGTAAGAGCGCTGTCAGTAAACACGCTTCTTTGTGTCTTGGGACATGTTACAAGACGAAAAAAAAAAAAAAGAAATATTGAATAAGTTCATGTGTTGATTTGGCCTTTAGAAGTTCTCACTGACAATTTATCTATGCAATTGCTGACTTGCAAGTGCACTCAAAATTTTAAATTGGCTCACTTTTGCAGGCAAATCAAGAATCCTGGGAGGATTTTGAGGAGGTATGCCACAGAAATGTTCTGCGCCCTGACACATCTGTCATACTAAACAGCTTGTGAGAGCTCCGTTTTGCTGCCAAGGTTAAGCTCAGGGTGACATATTCAAGAAAAAGAACAGACTTGAAATGTACAGTAGACAGTGGTTAGTGTAACCGTGTAATTACTGAATCCTCTTCCGGCCTGCTTGCTCTGACACATACTGTATACTCACCGGAGGCTCTGTGTCCTCTGTCTGTCCCTCGCCCTCCCTGTGCTCCCTGTGTTGTCCCCCCGGTGACGCTGTGTCCTCTCCTGCAGTGACCCAGTCGAGAGAGCCGGGCTGGCTGGAGGGCGAGCTGGAGGGAAAGAGGGGCCTCATCCCTGAAAACTACGTGGAGATGCTGTAGCCCCAAATGGGAATATTTATGGACAAGTTATCACCTCCACCGGGAAACATATGCAGAGATGCATGTGCCTCAACTCTGACATTCACCGTAGAGCCTTGTTTATCCAAATTCTCTCAAACAAGTGACAATATATTATTACTGGTGGACCATTCTTGATACACAAGTAGGTGCATTTTTTTTTTTTTTTTTTTTTTGCTGGCAGGTAGACTTTTGTAATGCATGTGCAAGCATGTTTTTTTGAATTTGGTCGAGTGCTCGCATGGATTTCAGCTTTGTAATTACTAAATGGGTTTGCACTTAGATTATTCTGCTGTATACAAAGATGCTGTAGCCTCTAAACATCCAGGTAACTTTGTAGCAGCGCCAGAGAATGAGCGTCTCTCCAGTTATACATGGTATCCATGAGCTCCCGATTTAAGCAATGGTCCTCAGAAACTGTAAGGAAGAATATCACTGTAATCAGTTTTTTGTTGAGACGTTTTTGCACCAAATCCAGCAGCTTTAGACCCTCTTGACAATGATGCACAGTTTGTTTTCAGCTTTTAAAAGATTGGCGATGATGTGCTTACCGTGCCTTAACCACCAGAATACCCAGTGTAAAAGTATGTACGGGTATGTATGGAAATGAATTGGAGTGTTACTGCTTTCACTTTTAAAATGTTGCATTTATTTCTGTCATTTTAAGAATATTTGGATATTCAAAATGAGGCACATCGCTGTTGTAATTTTATTTTTTATTTAATTGGCACATTGATTGCATGACTTTTGAATTTTAAATCCACTCTGTACTGTTTTTGGTGCACTCCTTTACAGAAACACAGTGAAACGCCTCTGTGATGCCTGATGAGCCCCTCGTGTTAAACGCTAGAGTCCAACAGTCAGCAGAGGTAAATTTAAGTAGGTAGTAATGATTGAAACCAAGTGTTTGTTTTTTTCCTGTCAAATTATCTGCATTGTTTGTTTTTAAGTTTTATTTTTAATGTCGCTCAGTTTCCTTTGAGCAGAGAAATGAGACACTCCCACAAAGTAGAAATTTTAGTTAAGCATTATTTTATCTTCAATGTCGGTGATTAGAAATCAAAGTTTTATTAATGATAACACCACAAAATGCAGTATTTCTAAGTTTTTGGTGTATATAGGCTATATATTGGAAGAGTTTATGACCTCCAGTTATGTTTTGGTCTCCGTTAAGTGATGGGCAGGTTTTCATATGGAGTGGTTTTAGCATGTACACATGTCCCATCACAGTTAGTCCCTCCGCTGTTCAACAGGACACTTTAATATTTCTGAAAGCTTCGGTTCAGCTTTCATCTTTTCAATTTCGATAATTTAAGACATTGATTTATGATGTTTGTAAAGGGCCTGTCATTTTTATACCTTTGGGTATCTTCTTGATCAATGTTAAACAAATAAAGATTTTTTTGTGTTCTTTACTGTATTATGTATTCTTGCCATAAAATAAATGTGATGAATGATTATTTGAAATTTAACAGATCGAAGTCTTATCAAAACTTAATAAACACAACGATCTCAGGCACTGATTTCATGTACAGTAGTTTCAGCAAACCTATTAGACAATAAAATATTTATTTTCCAAAATAATACAGAAACATTAAAGGTTCTCTGTACAATATCCAGACCATCAATGTAGCAGCAAGCTATGCTACGTAAGAACAGAGAGGAGTAATGTCTACCTGAGCAGAGAATGAAGTCACGCTCTCTCTGTGTGTGTTGTAATCTGACCTTCTCTGTGCTTTGTTGACATTGCCGGGCCAGCCATGTGCTTTTAGTGCATGTGAGCGTGCCCCACTGGCTAGCTCACGGCCGCCGCTATACACTGCTCTCATATGCCGGTGGAAAGCTGACAACCCCGACCCAACCGAAGGTGTTGTTGTGGAAGCATATCACCGCCATTTGCATCACTTTAAGTTAAGGCAACAAAACTTAGTTAGGTTTAAGAAAGAGCTACATGGTTGTGCTTAAAATTGCAATTTTTTTAAAGTGAACATTGTGATCACAGGTCACAAACAAACAGCTGATTGTAACGTGAATGTGAAACTTGATGCACAGGACACAAACAGCGTCTCCTGGATGAAAGCCTTGTCCCACCCGCCCAGTGCGTCTCTGTAGCCCTTTAAACTACGCCACCACTCTCCCGGCGCACTTCGTCAAAGTGTTTACCGTTGCCATGGATGGGTTTATGTTGTAGTTAATGTAACGCCGGTGCGTTTCTTACTGCCGCTAAATGGTGACTTGTGCGGCAGTATCGAGCGCCAACGGCCATGACAAAGTGCCATTTGATGCCCTGGAATGAGAACTGGCTGCGCATTTTGCACCTTTAAATCTGGACTACTATCACTGATGCCACTTTATGTACACATTTTATTGACAGAGAGTTATAAAAGTGTCAAATTCATATTTGGGGGAAATTTACCAATGTGAAATCCAGCACTATGTCTACTTTTGTGATGACTCATCGTTTGTGTCACTGAGAAGGCCCACAGTTTCTCACAGAGTCTAAGAATAAAGTGACTGGTAGACTGAGGAGTCACTCTGCAGCCAGGACTATTACAATGAGCCATGTAGTGAAATGTTAGCCTTCCTCTTTACTGTATATTGACCTGCACTAGAGGTATACACACTAATCCACCTCCACCTCCCTGATCTGTTAACATCTAAGCCTCACAAATGTTAATTCTTAGACTAAATCTGTGTAATTAATTAACACACCAAATGGCCTTCAGACCCTGGTGCTTTGGCCTCAGTTACATAATCGGCATTAGTCCACCACCACACTCTGACCTCCAGTAAGTGTGCCTCTGCACTATTTAGAAGTATAAACACACACACTTTGTCCACTCTGAAAATACCAAAGGATGGAGACACATACTGTATGTCCACCAGCACCCTGAAGCAACCACGGCCGGGATGATTACATAATGAAATGAGGCAGAGCTAACGAGATGGGCAAAAAATATTCCCCCACTATCACCACTACCATCCACCCCCGGGGCCCTTCATCATCATCTTCCCTCTGCCAGAATACTGCTGAATCATAGAGACATCCACCCTGCCTGCCTCTCACTCTGCTTTGGACTGTCTGTCAGAGGGCGAGCCATGATCCTCTATCTGCCTCACCTCTCCCTCTCTGTCTCTCCCTCTCCTGCCTCCTTGACTTCCTTCTTTTCCTTCTCCACTTTTTTTCTGCCGATCTAATTGTAATTTGTTATGAACCCAGTTAAAGGGATAGTTTAAGTGTTTTGAAGTGGGGTTGTATGAGGTATTTATCCAGTGTATTAACTACAGTAGATGATGGTCAGCATATTCCCAGTTTGGGGAAACAGGTAGGACTTACCAAGCAGGGGTAAAGCAATGTACTGCTGTTGACGAGGCTGTCAGCAAAACCTATTTTAGCCACCTAAAAGAAAGACTCACCAAAAAAAAATCAGTATTTTGGGGAAAGTGAGCTGAAAGTGAAACTTATCTATTCTTTCTTCAAAGCCACCACACTCCATTGACAAAAACAGTATAGATAAGTTTCACTTTCAGTTAGGACTGTCAAAGTTAATGCACATTAATGCATATTAATATTTGCCACTGTTTTGTGTTGTTAATTGATATCCATTAATAAATATATATACATGCATGTTCATAGCAGCATATTTGCCCAGTCCCATGTTAATAGTATTAACTACATGACAAATCTCCCTTTAAGGTACATTTTGAACAGATAAAAGATGTGGGATTAATCTTATTTTAATTGATTTCAGTTCAGTTCCTGTTTCTGTTAGAAAATATAGTGTTACACTTTGTAAACTGATACTGTGGCTAAATATGCCGGCCCCGTCCACAGCACTATATTGCTATATTTGCTCTCGTGCTGGTCTGTTTTTCCAAACTGGGGACTTGCTGACTGTCATCTACTGTAGGTAATACACTGACTATGGGTAAGTACCTCATACAACCCCGCTTCAAAACACCCAGACTATCCCTTTAACGGTCCCGTGTGTAGGATCAGGCAGTATCTAGTGGTGAGGTGAGGAGCTTGCAACCAACTTAAGCATGTTGGAGAACTATGGTGACTGACGCAAAAAACGCAAATAGCCTTCTCTAGAGCTATTTGGAGCAGAGCCAGTGCGGTGAGTGTTCGTGTATGCAGGAAGTGAGTGGTTAAGCAAGAGGGAGAGAGAGCGGCGACAACGGCTGAAAGTAACGTTATCTACTCCGGCCCAAGCAGGAAAAGTTAACGAGTTTGGTTTGTATGTTCTGGGCTACTGTAGAAACATGGCGGTGCAACATGGCGGACACCAAGAAGAGGACCCGCTCCCTATGTAGATATAAAGGGCTCAAGGTAACAAAAACACAATTTTTATTTTCAGGTTCAGGTTTCAAGAAAACAGACTTACTGTATTAGTATTATATTCCTTGTCTTGTTGCACAGTGGTCCTTTAATGTCCTTTGTCTTTCCTGCTAGATTTGGGAATATGATGCAATGAGCAATGGTGGTAATCTGGGTGGGTCTGGCTGGCTGAATATTACTTGAGACTGAGGTTGTGTTGACTGTGGTGATGTCTGTTTCTGCATGCATTATGCAGCAGCGTCTATCAATCTGGGATACGAGGTATACATCGGTGTCACCGTGTCGATTTAGACTAGATGGAGGTGTGTTTGAGTGAAAATCCAGAGGGACATTTTTATTTCCCATTTCCCAGAATCCTGGCTGTGTGCCAGCTGTCCTCTGCCTCCCATGACGCAGTGTCCTTCAGCCCCAAAAGCATAGTCCAACGCCATGACTCATGCTCAGATCAGAGCCTGCAGCAGTTTACCGCTAACGATGAGCAAATGACACTTCATGCCACAAATGTGTCTGAATTTCCCAAACGTGCGCGCCTGGAAGTAACACTAACTTAATACATTCCTGTGTCTTCGTCTGCTTCCTTCACAGTGCAAAGCCTCTGAAATATAATCATAATAAGACCTGATGTGTTATTGGGGTGAAAACGAGTGGGAATTTGGAGGAAAGTGAATTTCAAACATAAACGAGAGAGTGTGGAAGGGGAAAAAAAAAACCCTCAGCTCAGAGAGTGGGCCACAGAAGCCGCCATGTGCGCGGGCGCAGCCGTGAAATCAGCCTGATCCAATAGATTCTGTTTATCTGGCACGACTACAAGTGAAAGCAATTGGAAATCTGGGGGAGATTTGGAGAAGGCTGTGGATTCGGAGAGAGAGAGAGAAAAAAAATGAGCAAAAAAAGTAATACTGTCTGCTCTACAGTCTGGCAAAGCAGGCGTGTTTTCAGATCAGCCTTTAACAAGGTTAATGGTGATTTTTCTCCACAGGCACCGTTTTACTGTAAAAGCCTCATCCTCGCATGCTTTATCTCTGTCATTTTTACTCTCTTCTCTTTCTGCTTCTCTTTGTTCTCTTCATCTCGTCTCCCTGTGACTGCTCTACCTGCTGCTGCTCCACATCATTTCTGTTTTTCCATGCCGGTTTTTTGTTTTTTGGGGGGGACTCATTATCCTCCCCAGCCACCGAATGCAGCTGTTTTGAATTCACCCAGATCAAACAGCCCATTTTTAGGGCATGTTTCTCTAGCTTCTGTCTCATGGTACAACTTTCATCACACACACACACACACACCATACATACACAAACAGACACATTACATCACATCAAATGATCAATTTAACAGTTTTATTAGAATTTTGCAATAGTTTTGCAAACACAAATATGGCAATATCTGCATCAAGATATACAGTAGTAACTGGTTTTATTGGTTTATGGTGAAGGATGTCTACTGTATGTTTGCTGGATAGTTGCTGAGAAATATTGTACAAAGCATCTGAGTAAAAAGTCATTTTTGGAATTGGAAAACAAAAGCATTTGTCTATATTTATATATTAATAAGAAATGCACTGCCATGGCTGTGGAGATATGGCTTTGTCTCTCTACACCCGATTCATCACCGTGAACAGAAAATGGCAATGACGTGAGTCCACACACGGTGACGCGATAGTGTACTGTGTGACAGCAGTTGAACACATTCTGAGTCATTCGTGCCTAAAAGGAGTTCATTTAGGAGACGGCTTTGAGGATAACCCTAAATTAAGAGAAAGGTTTTTTTTTTTTATTTTGTAGTGGTTGGTGATTAACAACCAATAAATAAACAGTTAATTGCGATCCCTTAAATGAATAGTTTAACATTCTGGGAAACACACATATGGTCGAGAGTTAGATTAGAGGACTGATCTCACTCTGGTGCCTGTACGGTAAATGTGAGGCTGCAGCCAGGTGACCGTTAGCTTAGCTTAGCATAAAGACTGGGGGAACCAGCTAGCCTGCATCTGTACAACGAACGTTACGAAATTGGCTTACCAGCACCTCTAAAACTCACCAAGTAACACATTTTATCTAAATTTTGAAATTTGTACAAAAACAGAAGTAAAAGTGACAAGTTATAGTTTTGCTAGGGGATTATGTGCTGCACTATATCCTGGCCAAGTGCAGTGACTTCCTGTTATAGAAATAAAACAGGAGTTGAAGGGACTTTTGAACTTTTTGCTGTGATAATTTGACTAGTGCAAAAGAAAATGGTGATTGTTAGCTGTTGCGGTGACAACGGAAGCCACGTCACTGGGGCTGTAAAGTGTGTAGTCACGGCTCGCTGGAGGAAACCGGACGCTACTCCCAGAGACAACAGGCTGGCTAGTTAGCTTGGTAGCTTGTCTACTGGTGGAGGGACCATTTAGACCCGGCGCTGCTGCCGCCACCAGCCCGCTGTTTGGCTCATTTTAACAACTCAGTGCAGCACCAGAGTGTGACGGAACCAGCTCAAGAGCTAAACAGCCAGCTGTCCGCTAGCTAGCTAGCTAGCTATCTAGCTAGCTATCTAGCTAATTCCATCTCCAATTCCACACTGCGTACAGAAAATAAGCCAAGCAAACATCTGGCAGTATCAATGTGCTTTCCTCCACGAGTGTGTGGATGAAGCTATTAGTTGTTCAATTTGACTCTAACATTTTCTATGTGCATCGTGATGCTACTACCACACTGCTCCCTTAGTCGGTGTTACTACAAACCACCTCAGTGAGTCCTCGACTTGCCGCAAGTTTATGCATAAGTCAGCCCTTTTCAACCGTCGCTATGGCAATGGTACACCGCTCTGACCTTCCTGCTACGTTGATTTGAATGGGAATGTCCGTTTACTCCATTTCTATGTCTGGCACATAAACCCCAATAAAACTACAACTATTCATTTTTACAGCTATTGAGCTTTAGAAGTACAAGGAGGTGGATATTTTTTTTTTTTTTTTTTTGAGGTGGGTAGTGCCAGGCTAGCCGGTTCCTCCTACTTCCAGTAGGCCAAGCTAACAGTCTTCTGGTGATAGCTTCATATTTACCGTACAGACATTAGCGTGGTATCAATCTTCTCATCTACCTCTCAGCGAGAAAGTGTATGTCCCTAAATGTTGAACTGTTCCTTTAAAAAAAAAAAAAAAAAGAAATAGCCAACAGTAAAAGCTGATGTTTCTGGGGTGCATTAAGGTCATAACGGGCATGAGAACATTGCTGATATCTGTCTATGTATTTTAACATCATTCTTTGGGACAAATTTGTTAATTTTATGATTGAAACTTATTTTGGCAGTTAGTGCAATATTTCCAGTTCATAACTGGTCAAAAACAGTCAAATTTGAATTGGCTGAACTTCAGGTCTACAGTCTCTACAGCCATCATTTTGTTTCGATGTGTGTGCATTAATTTTCTGTTTTAAAACTCAATAGTCAAAAACTTTCTTTCACGTATCCCAGTTTCAATAGTCTGTGATTTCTTGATTTTATTGTGGTGCTCATCAACAATACCGCCACGGGTTAGGAAATCATTTCAACAGCAACAACTCAAGGATCCATCACTTGATACATCTTGTTACAAAATAAGAAATACTTTTTGACTATTATTATTATTTTTTTTTGAGCCACTTGAACAATGATGCAAAAAGTAAAAAAAAAAAAAAAATCAAATAACTTTACTTAATAAGAAGATAATAAATGTACTCTCTCTAACATTCAGGTAGTAAGTTCCATAAGTCTCTCACAATGTATGATACATTCATTTCTCTATTTGGCCCTTTCTGGCACCGACCCTCACTGTAAATTCATGTGAGCCAACACACAGAACATGGCGAGTGGGAAACACATTTTTTTCCAATATTCCAATAGGATGGTTAAAGTACGGTAGAAATGTTTTTATACTATACTCAACATAAGGACTTGATGTATTATTTACAATATATACTGTAAAATTGTAAATCAGGTGAGATAAAAAGGCACAAGTTTCCCTTTTTTAAATACAATGTAAACATCTCATCAAAAAGCATGCATTAACATTTCATTTTACAAAAAGGATATCATTTTTAGACAAAGTACTTAAATATTGTTTTCCAGCAAAATATAATTCTCTCAAAAATACTTTCCCATTCATCCTATGAACCTTTAGACAGTTTGTTTATTCTTTAAAAAGGACAAAAAGGGGGCAAAATAAAGAAACAGTGAGAGATTAGCTTTAGGGTCCTTCACAACTTGAACACAATAATGCACAACAAAGACAGATTGTAAAATGAGGCCTTTCTGACAAGGGACTGTAGGAAAATTACTGGGGGGGGGGTTGAATCTTATTTTAAATCATATACAACAAAATGGTGAAAATCAAGCTTCTATTTTTTAATAAAGAGCTGCTAAACGGTTGAGTTTATAAAACCACTGAATGCGTCATCTGATAAGAAAAATCATAAACAACATTTTCACCCCAGAATGAATGGAAAATATGTCTTTCCTTCTGCTGCTCTCTAGACAAATATAGACGACCCTCCCAAGAGCCAAAAATTAAAAGCACATAACCTTCCCGCTTTTCTGCACCCCTGGTTAATTTTCGTACAGTGCCTAATGACAGACCGTACACCAATCTTCACACAATTACCGCCACAGAACAGACCTCATAGCGTAGTGTCGTTACGAGAGCCGCGGCCACGAATACATTACACCAGCGCCCGGCTGTGCTAATGATGTCATGCTGTCTAACTTTAGGCTGGGTGACCATGCAGAAAGTCTTTTCCCGCATCATCACAGTTGCTTATCAAAACAGACAATTCCTGCTAGCTGCACTAATGCCTCATTTCACATTGTATCTCCTCTGTGCAAATCGAAATGTGGAAATAGGATATGGCTAATCCTATAACATAAATGCATAATACCCACACTGAAAGAGCAGATCAACTATGCACATGCTTGCCAGAAAAAGGAAAAAAAAAAAACACACACACACAAACTTAAACCATTCTCGCTTCTTACACAAAATGTAAATACGCACTCAGAGGGCACCAAAAAAAAAAAAAAAAAAAAAAAAAAAGACAAATAATCACACCTCCCCACTGTTTTTCTCCCCCAGCGGCTCTATCGCTTGTCAGTAGCATCATAGTAGTGTTCCACAACCACCCAGAAACCAGTGGTGTGCGAGACAAGTTAATGGTCCGGATAACTGGGCCTGCCATAGCTAAAATAGTAGTACTTGGCCCACAGATAAGAGTAAAGAAATCAACTAAATTAGGAAAGGTGATCAAACCAACACTTCTTCATCAAGCATTCATCAACATGTACCTCAAAACATCTTCTGTACAACCACTGAATAGAATGTGTTTAAGAAGTTGTTAATACCTGTACACATTTTGCCTGGTTTTTGATACACTAGCTGTTTGCTGTAAGCACTGCAGAGTAATGCTCCATTTTGGATTATATCAACTTTACAGAGTAGGTATGCATGTTTATACTGCGTGTCCATGTAGTGTATTGTATGGACTGTCGACACGTTAACTGTACATGTTATGCTTTTGCCTGGCTTTGTAGAAATGAAGCACCTTAATGTAAAATGACTGGCTTGTCAAAAACTAAACCTTTTGCAACACACTTTTATAAAATGCTCTTTATTATTTCTGGGAAGAGTAGATAAGTGTTGGTTCACAAAGGGCTGGTTTTGCTTCATTGTGAGTAAAAACAGACATTTGGACAGCTGCTCTGGAGATAACACAAAACACAATTACTATGGATGCACCTCAGTCAAATCCATTACCAGCGGACTCCGACTCCGAAATCGCTTCCGTAAATGCATGATGTTTTTCCATCCTGCCGCACTCCTGACCACTTTTGCACAAAGGTAAAATCGTCCACCAATATTGTCTTAATTTTACACCACAATGCCTAAAATAGTGACATGGGAGCTTCACGTGCAAGCTTTCTTTACACAAGAGACATTTTTTTTTTTTTTTTTTCAAAACAGCTTTAGCTTTGGACTTTTGCATATTAGTTTTGATTGTTTGACTACATATTTTAATTAAAAAAACTCAGTATGTTAATGCTAATGATGGCTGTTATAACACCGATTTGAGATTCAAACTTGGACTTGTTAGATTTAATGTAATTATTCAGCTTACAGTATGATGACGCTTGTATAGCCCTTGGATTATATTCAAATAGACCTTACTGTCTAGAATTTCTGCCTCCTCATAATGTCCTTTGCCCTGTAGTCTTGCAGTACGCTGCTACACTGCAAAGCGAAATCTAAGTATTGGCATATCTTTTTTTTTCATAGTGCTATTATTTGTGAAAGACTGCATAAGCCACATTTAATATTTGCAAAAACTTTCTTTCTAAGGGAATCTGATTTTAGTGCATGTGGAGTGCATCTGTGCGTTTTGTGTGAAGGCATGTGGACAGCATGTGTATCAATTTCCCCCTGTGTGTGTGTGTGTGTGTGTGTGTGTGTGTGTGTGTGTGTGTGTGTGTGTGTGTGTGTGTGTGTGCAGTGAATGTATCTAGCGCATCCTAAGAAATGTATGGCTTTATCTCCATAGAAAATACTGTCATCGTCTTTGGGGGGGACACAGGGGCACAGGGTGGGTACTTCGGGACGCTTTGTCACATTTGTCTCAAGTCCTTCTCGGCGTGTCGCACTCGGCTCCATGAACTATTCACAGCTCCGACCTGCTCGTGGTGACCGCAGGGTCAAATCAGTTCTCCCCCCCCCTTTTTTTTTTTTTAAACTTCTGACACCACGTCGCTTTACAAGACGAGGACGCTGGCATACTGGGCGACCGGGTGCGGGCCAACTGGTCTGGCCTTTTCTCGCACATTTTCTCCTCTTGAACTCCTCTCTTCCAGTTCTTAATGCCGCTTCCCTCCCAACTGTTAAGTGAGTCACTTCTTGTGGAAGTAGATTGTGTGGGTGAGGCCCGACTCCACCTTTGGTATCTGGTCACTGATGATCTCCACCAACATTTCGGGGAACTCCACCTTCAGGGCCTGTGACTCGCGAAAGGTGTAGAAACAGAAGTCCAGCAGGTTCCCCACCAGCTGGACAACACAGACAGACAATGAGATGAGAAACATGCTGTAGGTGGAGCTTTTTATGGCTCATTTCTGGCTGACGAAAAAGGATCTTGCTTATTTTTATTGATATTACATATATGTAAACTTTTTTCTAGAAATGTAAGAATGTAAGTAAACTACTGCAGAGGTTCTCAAACTTTTTGGGAGTCCTTACTGAGTACAACATTTTTCCAAGGATGCCCTCTTAAATCATAACAGTCATAATCAACAATCATACTTAAGCATATGCTTACTACCAGTTGTACTCCTATTTGTATTATAAAACTTTTTAATATAAATACTTCAGGCCTGTGTTATAGTGATAAACAGAAACACATTTCAATTTGAATCATGTTAATGCCAATGTCCGAATGAATCCAGACATTTAAAATGACCAGTACAGTGCTGACTGACTGTCAGTGCTTCAACTTTAAAACAATGAACAATTATTTACTGGCAGAAAGCGCTGGACAAATCATAACAGAAGTTATCATAACAGTGTTGCAAAACACATCAAACTAATTAAGCACATTACTTCAGAACATTTTGATTGGAATATTTGCATCAGACTGAGTGAAGTGACTGATTCATGACAGAATGATGTAATGTGTCACAATCATATCGGCGTTTCTATTGACCCAAAGCTAACGTGGGTGGGAGTAATGGACACAATATGCCTGTATTATTGTTGCAAATGGTCTCTAGCTGCACTTTTTAACGATACAGCATTATTTTATAATTTATAGCAAATTATTTTGTGGACCCCCTGGCAGAATGCCATGGCCCTGTGGGAGTCCCTGGACCCCACTTTGAGAAATGCTGCACTACTGTACAGTCATGTGCATGTGTTTACTTTCTGTTGGGGCATTGACCCCTTTCCAATTCTTCCTAGCTCACCACTTGGGGGCACCACTGATTTTTTTCTGGACAACCCTCCCTTACAGAAGGGTCACCCATTCAGCACTAACCTCATTCACTCAGTCATTCAGGTTATTGAATTCTATCCATTTATCTCTGTGACCTCTCGCTTGCTGACCCTTACTTCTTGGGGCATTGCCTACGCCGTCGTAATGCCACATACTATCTGATCCCTGTGTTAAAACAACAGTGATTTATCATATTTGCTGCTGTGGTCACTGTATACTCTGATCCAATAAACTGTGAGCTGGCATTGATCCCTTTCTGTTCCATTCACCAATACAGGCTGGTCACCGCCTCTTCCAAAATAACCTCCCCCTCAGGAAGAGATTGCAGTAATCCTTATTCCAAGCCACAGCACCATTGAACCGCTAAATTGTCCTAATCCGCTATGCTTCCATTTTACTCCTAACATGTCCAGTGATATTCGAGGCCCGAAGTGCCATTGGACACCTCGCTCCGTGTGAAGGCACGGCATACCGAGAGGCTGCCAAGGGAAGCCTGTGCTATACTGTAGGCCACTGGCATGGAAGGCAGACAGGGCAAGGGTACTTACATCATGCATGGCGTCCAGTAGCTTGGTGAGCTGGAAGAAGCGCTGCCAGGTTTGGCCAGAGTTGTTGGTTGCTTTTCCCACTGAACGCCGGAGCTCCTTTATGTAATTAACCCTCATCTCCTCGAACGCCGCCTGGTTCTTCAGACCCTCTTTGGGAACTGGGAAACAAAACAAATCCTTCTGTCATCAGCTGGATTTCATGAGGGGACAACAATACGGGTTTAAATGTTATGATCCATGATGATATTGGCAAAAAACAATGAGACTTGTATGGATACTGGGCAGATTTAATCGAAATAAAACTTGTTGGTCATTTGACATGATGTGAAAGTGTCTTACATAATCATAAATCATAGATATCAGAACAATTATCACTTAAAAACAAAGAGCTTGTTTGCCTTTATGTGCTACATTAAAGGACTATACCGGCAGCTTTGCATGTTTTGCATACCTCATGTTACTGCAGAACATTTTCCAAACCTTTACTGATTAATCTGGAAGACTTTAATCCATCACAACTAACATTTAGTTGGCTGTAGTGTTGGGCAGTATCATTACTGTGAGATAAGGTCAACTTCCAAAGATTTTGGCATTTATACAAAGGTAGTTATCGCTGTTTGTACTAAGCCATTGTGGGCAATGTTGTAAATTAACAAGCATTCCTGTTAATTTGTGTCAGTAGGATGATGTACTTTGATTTGTCTGGTACGTAATTCAGTGGATTAGCAATATATAGATACATACTGTATATAAATCAAGAACACAATAAATAAGTATGTATCTGTTGTTTTAAGATTAAATATGACTTGTTGTGTGTTAATGCAGTTAAAAGCAGGGAGTATTGACTATTTTGCTGTTGAATTCAATAAAACTCATAGATTTAAAAAAAAATCATTTATTAGCTATGTTGTCAGGATATAAAACCCCAAATACTAGTAATGCTTTCTTTGACCTCTGATTTCTCCTCAACAAGAGATCATGGTTTTAATTAGACTGATTTAATAAAATAATATAAAAGCATTGCTGTTCTGCAGCCAACTAAAAATTCTCAGCAGTTTGTTTTAATGTGAAACAGAGGAAAAAAATAAGTTACTTAATGCTCGCTGTGATGGTTTACCAAGTCTCTCAGTCTGAATTGATTTTCTTGCCATACTGAAACAAGGTAAAACCAACAGTCACCTACAGTGTAGGTGAGCGGTCCTAAAATGTATGGTGCAATTTGGAAAAAGCACATTAAACACCATTTATAGTTAAGGGGCTAAGCCATGCACAACCACTAGTATGTTCCTTTAAAGGGGACCTCTAATGCTCATTTTCAGCATATTTGTATTTTGGGTTTCATGTTTACAAGCTTTAATGTTCAAAAAATGTTTGATTTCTCTCATACTTCAACCCCCAAAAAGTCTGATTGGTCAATCAAATCTTTGGACTCCACTCCAGCTCCGCTCTAACTAGCGTTGTTTGACAGCACACCAAACTAGCTGCTCGGCGACTGTTATGCAGATGTATTACTTGGTGACATTGCCACGTTTCAGGCAGTTCAGTTCAGTTTCTGTGGGGGAAAGTAACTCCCTTTAACGTAGACTTCAGGCTTTGTAACTTTGCAGACCTTTTACATGCATAAAAAAAAAAAAAAAAAAACTATATAACACTAAAGGAAATGGAAAAATCACAAAAGCATAATAGGTCCTCTTTAATGTGTAACTGTGTAGAGGGTAATTAGAGGTGCACAGTGAATTACGCTCTGACTCCCACACAGTAGCCTTTTTTGGACATTTTTTCCCATGTTGACAATCTAAGCCTGTTTAGTGACTCGTTACAACCACTTTCACCATTTCAAGAGGCAATTAGTTTGCATGTGTTGCTACTGGTTCATGAAAGACAACTGATATACTGGAAGCATTGATTAAAAGTTATCTCAGCGACAAGAAAATAGGGAACAATGGTGATTACTTGTGTTAAAAAGCTTAATCATTTTGCCAACCAAACCTCATTCATCAAGAAGTGTGATCAGTGACCAGAGCTGCTGAATTACTGCAACCTTCATTCACATTATAATGATTGGGCTGGTAGCATCAGTGTACTTAAAATAAAAAGGTGGCGTAATGGGAGAGATTTAGACAGATGTGAGGAATGAGATACAGTAACTGCACCATGAGGATGCATCTACAATCTCTCTCTCTCTCTCTCTCTCTCTCCCTCTATATCCCTCTCTCTCGTTCTTCCTCCCTGAGCAGCAGAACAAAGTCACAGATATGGAAGTCTGCCAAATCTCTTCAATGACATTCAGCTACTGGCTACCAGATTAAGAAACACCTCGCCTCTCAAAGAGCACACCTCAAATCAGTCTGAGGGAAGGCCTTCAGTTGTCCTTCCACCAAGACTAAGATATAACGATATACAGTACACCACCATGACCCACAGCGTGACTTTGTAAACTATCAGAGATTTTGCCTTAATGTTGAACCAAGGCAGCTATGCATTGATACACGTGGGTGAGTTTGGTCATCTTACGCAAATCAGTGTGGGAACATTTTACGGCAGTAGGACTTTTGCATCAATTTGCTTAAGTATTGTACCTTGATTTGTGCAGGATATGATATGATATGACGAAACTCAAACTAACCGAACTTACCTGAACAGTTAGACTACAGAGCCTACTGCCATCTTTAGTTTTTGCTTGTGTAGCCAAGGATTACGTTGCTCCTAAACTTTATGAAGATAATAAATTAACAACACAGAGGCTCTGTAGTCTTCAGCGCATCACCGTTTCACGTCTTCTGTTCCACCCTTCACAATGAACTCCCAGGACACAAACACTGAACACTGCTTACTAGGGGGAGCTCAAGTCATTCACAACTCAACTAAATAACTTACACCTATTTACAGTTAGCTGTTAGCCACCGAGCTAACACGCTGTGCTTGTGTACACATTGCGGCGGTGGATGAGAGAGTGCAGACGGAGTAGAAACGTCTCCATGTTTAACCTTTTCATCATGTTTATGCTTGTTGAACAGCTGTAATGGTAACTTGGCTTTTTACACTTGCAGAGTTATATTTCACTAACTTGCTGTAATGAGCGTAACGTTAGTTGTTGTTAACTGGTCTCCACCGGAGCCTCTCTGACCAGCTGTTTGCTGACGTCGCTGTGTGTGTTTGTGTGTGTGTAGACAGACAACAGAGCAGCAGGGAGAGGATGTAGCTTCAGCCCCGTGGCCCGTTTAATAACGGGTTTCGCTAACCAGCCCTAAACATAATGATTTTTATTTATTCATCACATTTCAAACAGCCTTTTGCGATGTGTTCATTGCACGTGTTCATAACGCAATGAGGGTGAAAATGCGATTCATCACTAAACTCTAGTATTTAATTACATATAACTTGTAAATATTTATGTATTAGACAAAAAACAGACTAATTTCTACTACTATGATTGAAGATTTCATCCATATCGCTCCACTACTCCTACTACAGTGTTAATAATTAGCCAGGTTCAATAATTACAAAAAGTTATAACTATTATTATGTGGAGTAAGGCTGCAACTTCTGATTATTTCCATTATCAGTTGATCTGTTTATTGTTTTCTCAATTAATCGTTTAGCCGTTAAAATGCTGTTTTGTTTGACCAACGGATAAAAAGACACAAAAACATAAAGAAATCGAGAAATGCTCTTAAAATCACTTAATTGATGATCAAAATAGTAGCCGATTCATTTTCTGTTGATTGGCTAATTACTGAATCAGCTAATCATTACATCTCTAACGTGGAACATTTAGGACTGAGCTGGGTATCTCATTCAGCAGTGTGGTTCACCTCTGGAAAATAGCCATTAATCATTCATGTTTCATCAGTGAAGAAAGCTCAAAGAAGCTCACATATCAACAGCGATAGAAAACGAATAGACCTTTATCACGGCAGACATTTTGACGTACCATAGTAGGACAATTACTAACATACTAATGTAACGTAACTAACTGACCGCAGGATGGCTCAGTACCATTACATGTCCTAGTAAATTACTCCAGTGAGTCAGCATGAACAACACCAGGACCTCCCAGAAGTGGAATGCTTCATGTTATTAAATACATTTTCCTACTATGACAAGTCACAATGTCTGCTGTGAAACCGGTCTCCTGTCGTCACCAAAGTTGGTGTGGATGTTTTAACACTAATACTGCCACCCCAGCATATATTTATGAGAAGTTGTGGCTGGTCGGAAATTCAGAAGAGCGAAAGTCCAATGTCTGAGTGCAAATGAATGCAGCAAGAGATAACGCTGCCAGTTTTCTACCGGCCCCTCCGGTCTCAGCTGGTTTCCTGCTAAATGTGTGTGTAGGATTGCCAACTTCCACAACTAGAAATATAGAATGGCTGCAGATGGATAGTGGTGGGTTTTTTAGTTTCATATTAGTAACTCATTTTAGTAAGGCTATAGCTAAATATTAATTCTGCATCTGATTTTTGGGTGTACCAGGTGTGCCTGTGCCACCCAAAGAGGCAGTTGCACCAAAGGATCACACCTCTCTACATTTATAGCATGGTTAAATATGTTGACTAAGAGACAGTGGTAGTAACATCTCGTACATTTGTATAGCGTTTTTGAAGCCTTACAAGGATATCTTTCTGAGCCCTAACAGTTTACATGACCTCCCTTCTAAAACAAAATCATGTGCTTTCTTCCGTACATTTGAGTAGCCACTAGCAACGCTAGCAAAAAGCAGCAGCTGACAGGACCTGTTCTGAGTTCTGCAGAATGAATAGCCACGAGCAAAAGCCTGCTTCTTGTCAGTTATTATTGCATTGTTTTGAGAACAGATCATTGTAGGTCAATAAATCTGTGAATGTGTTTGTCTGGCTTCATCACATCCTCTCTTTCTGTCTCTAATTCTCTTCACCGTACTTTGATGCACAATCACCTTCAAGCATGACATACATGAGGCTGAGCAAAGCAGATATGAAAACAGATTGCGCAAAGGCTGTGATTTCTGTGCTTTATTTCATGGCTGACACGACGAGATTGTGCTAAAACCCAGGGCCGCATTTGGACCTTTTGTTTTCCTCCCACTGACCCACTTACACCTTGATTAGGACCTGACCTGCCATTTAGGGGCGTTACCATGACCGAACTCAAAATAGGGCATTTATACCATCGTAACTGGTGTCAAACGGATGTTCGCTGCAGGTATAGAGCCTTTAATGCAGCTGCAAAAGCTCGGGACAGCTCTTTTTCTCACGTCTGTTAACATCAAGAGTCAAACATAACTCATGCGGCAAGGAGTTGCTATTAGCACGTGTGCCGTTCAAGGACATGCAGCTTCCTGTTCTGGGTTGCTGGTGCATACCAAACTGACATGGTGGCTCTTGGTTTAGATTTAATACCTGATACTATTCATTTTTGTAGATGTAGAACTACCCCAGAGCATGACTACAGTAACAACTCAGTGGAGCTTTGGGAACGGGACATGCCCCTATCACATATTGTACACTTGCCCCACCTGAAATGATGCTGTTTGGTAAAAGGATGAGATAATCTAACAGTCCTATCTACAATTGTGTAGAGGTGAGGAGTGTAACTGGCTGGAGCAGGCCACTGCTCCCTAACCAAATCCAAACAGGGTCATGAGACACCGCAGGCTCAATGAAACCTTAGCCAAGGTCAGAGAGGAATAACAGCCCTTCTCTCTTTTCTCTTCATCCCTCTTTCTCTTTCACTCGTTCACTCTCAACATTTTTCAAACCAGCCCAAAGGCACACACACACTCAGTCACTCCGTAGTACTTGCTCAGCTGACAAGTTCTGACAACTCCTCTGTAAACATTTCTGCCGCTACTCCCTCCACGAGGCTCTAGCGTTACCTCTGAATGACTGTAACGAAGAGAGCTTCCTACACTGCCTCAGAAAATCCAAAGGCGGACTGCTTTTCAAATAAAATTATTCACAAGTGGTTTTGTGGGGATGTTTGTCGAACCTCTGTTCAGTTCAGTTGCTCACAGGTACAGGAATATCTAGGAAGTAGCACAGAATGATTATATTCGTCCCCTTCTTTCATATTTCACTGCTATAGTTTGACTAAAACCAACAACCAGAGCAGACTGAAGCACCTTAAACTCCCTGTTTCAGTTCTGTAGCCCAGCTTCTTTCATCTGCACCCTCTCCTTCAAAAATTCCAGCTCTGGGTTTGAAGGAAGTAAAGAAAAATAGCAGGTCTTGGAGCATTGCCTGGTGCTTGACTGGCCTTTATTAAGTACAGCAGGGCTCTCTGGAAAAGCTCCAGAGGACCAGCGAGGAGAGGAGAGGGAGGCCACAGCAACAGAAGGACCAGCTCTGCCAGCCCCCCTACCCCCTTTGTATTCTCTTTCTTTCCCCCCATAGCTATGCACCTGTCTCCTTTCTCACCAACACGAGCTCTCACTGTCAACATTTGTCTGATTTCATTCTTTAAATCTCCCTTTTCCCTCCTGGTTTCTCTCATCCTCTCTGTAGTCTCTCTCTTCCTCGTGTCTCCCAACATCCAATAGCTGAAGTCCAGCTGGAGCTCCCCTGCTTCCAGATGACTCAACAGCACTGAGTTTATGTCAAGGAAATGCGTTCACTCCACCTCGTCCATATGTCACTGTGCGATGAAGCCAAACCAACCTTATACCACTGGGCAAGGATATACTGTGTGTTTAACTATTTATTGGCAACGATCTGCTTTTTTCTTTTCTATATATGTGCCACCTTAAAGGTGCTCTAGTCGATATCCAGAACATTAACATAGCAATAAACAACTATTTGTTACGTAAAGATATAGAGACGTAATGTCAACCTGAGCAGAGAATGAAGTCAAGCTTCCTCTGTGTGTGTTGTTGCGTGACTTTCTCCGTGCTTTGTTGACAGTGTCCGCCACTGGATAGCTCTCAGCTACCGCTCTGCAGAAGCAGTTCCCCACCAGGTTAACACTGTTTGCTCTGTCAGCACTTTTGCTGCTGTTAACATTGTTTGCTGTGAGTAGCCAGCTTAGCCGTCGCCATGTTGAGAGCCGTGCGGGGGCAATAGAAATGCTCCCAATCTTGCATTTTGCACCTTTAAGTGCTAAAAGCAATTTAGTTCATTTTTGCCATTTGTAATGATCAGAACTCACCAATCATCCAAAATACACCTTTTATTAGCTATGGTTAGAGTTTAGAAACTTTCTTTCTTTACATTCATAATTTGACTTAGAAACTGTGATTGCATTTAAATGTATTTTTTAAACTGTATTACAAACATTGTTGTACAAAAACTCACAAGCTTCAAATTTAATATTTAAAGTAATCTGTTAACCATGACATTTTCAGTTTTTCAGTCAAAATGTTTCATTTAATTTGATTAGAAATAAGTCATCTAACATACATAATTAGTTCAAAGCCAATGAAATATAATAAATATAAATAAATAGCTGCATTTTGACCTTTTAAATGCTTGTAGTGTTTCTTCTGTGGCTGCACTCATTATTACTCATTTTGTCAATTAATCGGCCAAAATGTAAAATTGAAGAACTCGTGATAATAAGATGAAGTTAAGTTTACCACGGTTGTGTTTTTGTGTGCTTCTGAGTCCAGCATTCATGCAATCAGTAACTGAAAAATAAAAAACTCTGCCAATGAATATTTCCACTGATTGGCGCTGACGCTTAAGTTCAAAGAGTTTGAAGTCTGGCCAGCATGCAGACTCTTCAAATAGCTCGCCACAACTCTCTCTTTCCCCCTTATCCTCACCTCCCTCTCTCTCTAAATATCGAACATCTATTGACACAGAAAAACACACACAGATAAGGGCCGCCGTGTAGTCGTATGCATAAACACAAGACTGCAGCAGGTCTCACGTGTGCGTCCCAGTGTGGTTGTAAGCTCTGTTGTGATCGTTTTAATAGCTGCGAGTGGGTGCGGACGGTGAAGTTATGACACAGCTGCCATCGCCGAACCTTTAACCGTTACTATTGAACTGACAGCAGCGGCTCACGGGGTGTTGAGGTGGTGGAAAAAACAAGTGCTTTCAGTTTCCAACTGAGCAACTTGGTCCAACACATCCTCTCTGTGAGGCTGCAGTGTCCGTGGGCGCTGTTTGGCAGAGAGTGGCGACACGATGGGACCTTCTTCAGTGAGTGATAGACTTATTCTGTTTAATCATGGGTGAATTTCAAAAATAAAATAATATAAAACAGGGTAGCCTTCGCTCAGAGAATGGTAAAATGAAGACACTGCTCCTTTTGCCATTTGCATAAAGTACAGAAACAAGTGCATGCAACATCAAGTCTATTTCCACGCTTGTTAACGGATTACCAAGAATGATAATCTAACTAGAATTTAAAAAGGCATGATCGTGGGAGCCAGAAAAGTGGGTATGAATCCTGCCAAAACAGTCTCAAAGGTGTGCTCTAGATTGAACAGAAAGACACCTTATCAATGTACTTCCTGTGGTTGAGAAATGTGGGAGGTGTTGGGTGGCTCAAACCATGAAAGCATTGCACCTTTGCCTGTATGTGGTGTAAAAACATACCTCTCCTGTTCAAAATAAACCACAGATTATCAGTAGATTTAAAACATCAACACTGTTGATCTTTTCTGATGACTGTTGCTTCCAACTGCGCCACCATAATGACTAAATCAGGGTACGACATAAAGTCATAATGCATCACAGCAGACTATCCATTCATTTATACTCACAAGGAGTTTTGACTAGAAAAAGCTCCCCATCATAGAGTCCACCTGAATTTGTCCAGCATCTAGAGCTGCAATGATTAGTCAATTAGATGTCAACTTAATTTCCAGCAATTTCAATAATCAATTTATCAGTTTGAGCAATGTTTTATGAAATAAATTTTCTGATTCCAGCTTCTGAAATGTGAATATTTTCTGGTTTCTTTACTCCTCTATGACAGTAAACAGAATATATTTGAGTTGTGGACAAAACAAGATATTTGGGGACGTCATCTTGGGCTTTGGGAAACACTGATCAACAGCTAATCATTTAATTGAGAAAATGATCGACAGATTGATTGACAATGAAAACAATCATTAGTTGCAGCCCTAGTATCACCCATTCATGGACAATGTGTCCTCACAAGGAGATGGTGCTTTGAAAAAGCTCCCTGTCATAGAGGGTGACTATGTTGTTTGGATGATTTTGAATGCAGCATCAGCAGAAAAGAGCATCTACCTCTCAATGTTGTTACTATGAAGTTACTTTAAATGCATGGTCAGCTTTAAGTGGGACAGTACAGTTCAGCCATTGCCATGAAATGTGGCAGCTGTTGTTGGGCACAAAGGTGGTCTACTGAATATCGGTCTCTGTTAGTGGTGTCTGGTCTGAGGGCCTTATAACCAGGAAATTGAAGTTCATTACATTTACAGCATTAATGATATTGTTTGCTCGTCAGTTTGAGTTATGGATAGCCTGAAATTCCAATTAATTCTTGCTTCGAATTGATGTTGACAACATAATGTTTTTAAAATAAATTATGTCCAAATGACATTTCATTATACAGTTGGTAATTTGTGCTTGCGGGGAGAAAATAAAGCACTGTGTGAGCAGGTGGGTATATATATAGTATAATGAATAAATAAGTGCTGTTGCAGGGCCTGTAGCTTTCTGCCTACCTGTGCTGAGAAGCAGGAGGACCTTCATGGAGAGGAACTCGTCGTAGCTCAGCTGCAGTCGTAGAAACTCCTGGCTCACCTGCCTCATGCCCAGACACAGGTCGTACATGGCTGACTGCTGCATGCGGTCCCTGGAGGAAGACAGGGAGGAGGGAACAAAAACATTATAAGCATCACAAAAAGAATTTCTTTCAGGACAAGCCATCCTCAGCACTCATTCATTTATTAATGTATTTACCCACTCATTCTGATTTCATGCAACCTGCTCATTCACATCCTAACTCCATTCCTACCACACAAGTTGAGCGCAGTGAAACAATATTTCCACACAGTGCAGAGGAGGATCCTGCTAGTCTGAGCTAACAGCAGAATACCAAATCCCCCCAGATTGCAGAGCGCTGCGTATGCACCACTTTTCTAAAGCTGTGGCTGCCTACAAAAGACCCCATATCTAACCTTATCCACCACAGAAACATGCTAAAGAAGGATGTGCCATTTTCAACATGTCGACAGAAATGACACTCATGTGAACATATGTTGACTACACGGAGATATGCATGTTTACTAAACAGGTTTATGTGCATCGATGTGCCGAAAATACATCATTAAATGCGTGCTTGTCGTCGTGCAAAACATTTTCTCGCTCCGCTTCTCTCTCTCACACACATTTTATCAGCAAAATAATCTGGGTTGCGTCACAGAGTTCACAAAAACAGGAAAGAATCATTAGAAGGGATAAAGCCGGAGCCAATCAGAAATGTGCTCTGCAGATGCCACAGATTCAGGGGACTCTCTGGCTTTAGATGCCACTGCTCTTTGCCATAAATCACCATCACATTGAAACTGCAGTAAATTTAATGCAAGCGGTGTGGCTTGACTTGAAAGAGATTTCGCCACAATACAATGAAACCACATCATTACATAGGCAGTGAGTGTGGAGCGAGACTTCGCTCTGATAACAACTAGACTAAACATTTTGTGGAGGGGACCAGAAGCAGCCAATTGGAAATGAGGGCATAATATTCCCAGTAAAGCATGATTTTACAGTATTTACTGTACAGCCTTGTCTGTCGGCTAAGTATTTGATAAACTGTGATGACGTCTGAGACCTGTTTCCCTGCTGAGCAGCACTGTGTATGTGAGCAGTTTTGCAAAGTGCAGCATAATATCATTTGATACAACTTTGGGCTGGAGTTTCTAAAGTCTCCACACGTTTTGTCTCTCTCTCTCTCTCCCTCCCTCTCTCTCTCTCTCTCTCTCTCTCTCTCTCTCTCTCTCTCTCTTTCTCGCACTCTCTCTTCCTGAAATCAATTTTGCTGAATCACTGCCCAAAATGAGCTGCTGGTTTTGGGGAGGAAAGAAAAAAACTGGCAGAAATCTCTCCTTCCCACCTTCTCCCTCTCTCTATAGCACTCTGTCTCTGTCTCACACTTACTCTGTTTCTCCCTCTGTCTTCAACTCACTTCTCTCTTTCTCTGTTTCTATGGTAAAAGATTCAGAAAGGAGCACAGGAAAGTTCAGATTCACCTTTGGCTTCAAGAAGCTCACAACGTTTTGTGTCTTCTAAGCTGTTAGTCGATTCAAATATTAATAATTGCATGATTGTCCATAGCTAATCACGATTTATCACACATTTATCTGTTCAAAATGTACCTTAAAGGGAGACTTGTCAAGTATTTAATACTCTTATCAACATGGGAGTGGTGAAATATGCTGCTTTATGCAAATGCATATATATTTATCATTGAAAATCAATTAAGCACACATAACAATGAACTACATGTGATCACAAAATGGGCATGTCTATAAAGGGGAGACTCATGGGTACCCATAGAACCCATTTTCATTCACCTATCTCGAGGTCAGTCGTCAAGAGTTGGTACCAATGGATTCATTAGTTTTTCTAGTTTCATATGATGTAATTATATTCACTCTAGCTTTAAAACTGAGCCGCTACAACCCAAAAAGCTGATAGCGTTAAAGAAATTAGTGGCATTGAAACTAATTTGCATTAATGCGTTACTGTCGCGTTAACTTTGACAGCCCTGGTTTGTTCAAAAAAGTACAGTATGTACAAACAAATCACTTAAAGTCTACGTGAAATTACAATTAGTCATTCTCCTTTACAGTCATATATTGTGTCAAAATAATCTCCAAAATGCATTGTTAATATTTCTTCCTTCAAGCCTCTGAGTGGGTGGGCCAGTATGTGTGTTTGATTGACAGCTGAGCTGGCAGGGGAACAGTGACACAAAATAAATCATCTTGCACCGGTGACTGGTGTTTACAATCCAAGGACAGCGGCATTGACAAATAAGGACGAATAGCATCTGAAATGACTGATATTTACGCTTGCAGGTAAAATTTTTGTTCAATGTGCTGACTAGCTAATTACCTATCTACAGTTGCCTGCAAACTGACATTTGAAGTGCTGCTGTCTGTGTCATCAGCCAATGATAGAGCAGTTGCATACTGATGTCAGTGACTGTAAGTGTTTACAATATAAATTAAAATTAGGGCAGGGCAATATGGTCGAAATCTTCTATCCTAATATAGTTCTTTTCATATCTCAATGACGATAAATATCACAATATAGCATGTTTTCTGGTAATTCAATAAATAAATAGTCTATATGTAATAACCACAAGTTAAAGTCTGTCTTTATATACTTTTGTGTGAATTAAATAGTTGACAAATAAAAAATACTGAGTATTTTCTCATTTCAGTTTCAAGTGAAACAGAAGAATTTTTAGACATTTTGATATCATTTTGAAGATATATATTGTCTATATATATCCAGCCCTGATTAAAATGAAAAGATTTGATTGGCTATATGACAGACAGGAAACCAAAAGTGTTCTGACTAGTACAGGTACAAACAAGTGGTGCTGTCTTGAAACAAAAAATATAATAATAATAAAATAAAAAATAATATAAAATGTTGTGTTTTAGCTTTTCAGTATTGTGTTCATGGACAGTAGGACTTCCTGCCATTGCTTTAGGAGCATTACTTACATACTGTTGCATTACATTTCTACCTTTACACATACAGTAGTAGATCAAATGTGGCTGTTCAACATGCACATTAATTGAATCACAAGTGGGTCCCCAGAACGTCTAGGGAAATAGCTTTGTTTATCCGTTTGCACATCAGAGACTAAACGACACAGATTATGCAGGCTCGCTTTGTCTTTAGCGTAAAATGCACATCTGTCTCTGCCTTATTTACGCTCAATCAGTGCCAGACTCCACTCTGATAGCTGAGTGAGCAGACAGACTATTCAATAAATGCCTTAATGCCCTGGGTCAATACGCACTAAGTAGCTATGGAAACAAGTGTAGGCCGTCCAACCCCCTAAAGACTGAGTGAACTCATTTTTGACAGAATTATCAATGAACTAAACAACAGATAGACTACTGTACGTAACAACAAGTAAGCAACACACCTCGACCTGATAACAGGCCCAAAATACAAAGTAAAGATGGCAGTGCCATCCAGGCCAGCACCATCTCATCTCCTCTGTCAAGCTGAGTAGCAGGCCCATCTGTCAATGGGACAGGCCTGCTGTAAACGCATCACATGCAGCATACGGTACAGTAACTACGATATATCTCTGCAAAGCATACATATTAAAATATCTTATAAATGCAAGCATAATTCCAATTTTGTTCTCTGTTATTCCAAATGACACAAACCATTAAGTTTCTATCACAAATTTTGATTTTCTCTCCAAAAGCTGTTGTCATCTCACAGAAGGAAACACATCAATCTTGATAAACTGTGATCCACTTGGCACTAAATTGCTTAGAGGATCAGATGATCTCTGGTGTGGCAACCTCACGCTTTACCAACTGTACTGAGCTCACAGCGATACGACACAGGCTCACAGGAGTCTGAAGCTGTGTTGCACAATGGCATTTGTTCTACTTGTTTATTTATTTGTTTATTTGGGACAAACTGACCCACTGACATTGACTTACACAAGCTATTAGTCGAAGCTTTTAAACCTGCCCCCGACTGAACCCGCTCCTCTACAGCAGGCTGCCTACAGAGGCTGCTATTCTCATTTTTGATTAATTCCACAACATTCAATTCATCAGCGGCCAATGCAGCGCAGCTCCGACGAGAAAAGGCCCACACACACTTCCACCTGCTCTCCTGTTCAAACATATTAACACAGATCAAGTGGCCCATTGACTGCACTCGCTATAGGCTTTGATCGTCTGTGCCTGACGCAATTAAGGAACCATCAAAAACTACAAAAGTATTTCCTTTTGCCAGAACTCAGGTGCGAGATTATGACCTTGTTTAGGTACACCACGACTTCCTAAAAGCAACGGCATTACTGCAAAAATTGGTCCCTTTGAATAGTTTTCAGGTATGTTAATGGGATGCTCAGAATAGTACAGCGGGAAAATACACTCCTTACTCTCCAAATTCCACTTGCAAAATTGATGTTTATGCATAAATTTGCATGTGATGAGCAGCTGAAAATAGCAGAAGCTACTAAGACAAAGCCTGAGTGTTCAAGCAATTACTGTTTCTACTAATTATATAGTCTGAAAAACAAATCTCACATCTGTAGTAGACATGTTTGTGTGTTCGGGATCCCGCAGGACATCAGACAACATCAAATATATTCTATTCATAGAAATGTGTCTACTAAATCTTGGTGCTATCATACAAGTGAAATGGTACCACAGCGACCTCCTCTTTTTGTTATATTTTGAAAACAAGATAATATAAATTATGTATGGCAAAAAAAGTAATATCTGGGCTACTGCTAAATGTCAGGACCAGCAGCGCGTTGTGTGTGCTATACTGCAGATATGGAGGTGTGGACCTACTCGTTAAAGACGAGGTCAGGGGCGAAGTAGAGCATCTGTCCATTGGTGTGTTTGTAGGAGCGCCAGCTGAGGCAAAAGGAGGACAGACACATCCATGAGTACTGGATCAGAGTGATTTGGTCCTCAATGGGCAGGCCCCGGAAACCTAAAACAGACACATAGCAGCCACAGATGAAGCTGATGAGAAGAAAGCAAGCTGACAATACTCACACACTGATATAAACCAAACTTGAGAGGCATTTCTTTAGCCGGGTGCATGCCTGTGTGCACCTGTGTGTCTGCTCATGTGCATTACGCACCGCATCTTTTCTACAGTGTGCTTTTTTTGTGGTAATATTTGTTTAGACATGATAAGCACTGAGAGGTATTCACCCATTCTTGTTTTATGCAAATCCCACAAGGCCTTCGGTTATTGGCGTGTTGTCTATGGAGCTCCAAAAATAGAGTCGAATAGGAAACTTGCCAAACTCTCAATCAAACTCTGGCAAGAAACTCCTCCTCATGCAAAACATAGGCCAACTGAGGACACACAAGTGACTTATCGAGGCTTAGGGACTATTTTAGTCAATATGCATGTCACGCTGCAAAATACAATAAAGAAGGAAAAAATATATTTTGTAGTAGAAAAGGTATGTCAAAAGCCTGGTTTGGCACTGCGGATTCAGAGTAGAGCTAGCTGATGATTAAAATATGAACTTAGTAGTTTGATGTCCGTAATTTATCTTTATTTCGGGCAACTTGAGAAACTTAGACATCATGTGCTAATTGACAAACTAACCTAAGTGCAAATATACAGTATTGCTGTTACTGATGATACAGTTCCATGTGTGTTAGACCTGCCACATCCAAATGTTTGCTGAATACAGGCAGTGGCATATCTGAAAGTCGAAGGCACTCATTTTGACCCTTCTGTCTGGCTCCCCTTCTATTTATACGTCCGGATATGGCAAGCAGACACCGTGGAGGTATCAAATATTTGCAATACAGCAAATTAGACCGCCTCAAAGAGCTACCTGTAAGGCATCTTTCAATGTGTCTCCCACTGACTGGCATTTTAGGGGAACTTGTTTATCTCTTTTTTTCTTGCAGTGATTTATATGTAAAAAAATTAATGCGATAGACATTTAGATCTTCTGATCAACATTACATCTGACAATGATAATGTAAATGAGTTCTGTTTTTTAAATCCTAATCTTGATTTGTTTTAATGGTAAAATAGGATTCCCTTCCTAATCTTGTTGAAGCTTTACAGGATCATTTCCTAACCTAATATTTTAAATTAAAATTGTGTGCCCCCTGACAAAACTAGCAACATTTTCAAAATGGCATGATATTTTCATTAAAACAGTACACAATTACAGTATAGACTGACGTGTTTACCACTTACCATGTTCTTTGATTTGTCCATAAATAAAACTGAATGAATTTCAATTGTTTGTCAACAATAAAGACAATTTGCATGGTAAAAGACATTGTTTTGCACTGAAAATAGACAATTTATTGGATTTACAAGCTATTTGAATCATCTTATTTCCTTTTAAAAGCAAGAGGAAGGCATCATTTGACTATTAGTACTACCTAAAGTACTGCAACCATCTCCATAAAATATATGACTTACACACCTTATTTTCATTACGTGTATCTGTGAGGACACTTTTTCAACTTCTTTCCAATACTGACTCAAAAACTCCAGTATTTAGGACTCAGCTGAGCATTGTAGTGGTCACTAACCTGGAAGTACTTTGGCCCACTTCACCATGCGGACCATCTGCTTTCCGGCCAGGCGGTTGAGACTGGACAGCAGGTGGTCGGTGGTGTCAGGCTGAGTGTTGTCATAGCCGGAGTACACCTCTTCGGGCTCGATCAGCTCCAACACGCTGCAGATGGAGGGCGGCAGAAAAGGTGCGACCACCCCGGGCCCGTGGGGCACCAGGGCATTGGCAGCGCTGGCGGTGAGCTCCTTCTCTGAGGACAGGTAACTGCTTCCAACGCCACTTGTGGCAGTTTGGCCATCCTTGGACCCCGGCAGGTCCTCGCTGACACCCTTCAGCTTCCCCAACTTCTTGGACTTTCGTGCTATGGGGAACACAACAGCCCTCATTAACACATTGTTGCTGGTGGCATTTCTTACACTCATGATCTGAAGTTATAATTATGTGTATAATGTGACAGATACTGCACAGGTGGGCTATTAAAAAAAAAAAAGAGATATATTATTTATAATAGTATCTGGGTGCAAAAATTCATGTCTGCTGCATGTGTGAACAATGTCTACAGTTATGTCTAATGTTTAATTTTAAACTAATGTGATGTTTTATTTCTCTCTTCAGTGTTAAAGGCATTCTGATCAAATTTCCACAGTACAATTGTCAAGGAAATCTGTTATGTATCTGAGGGTTAGAACTTTATTTCTCTAGAATTTTAGATGTATCAGTAACACTTAATTTTATGGGTCTGCAAACTTCATGGTAATTAAGTGATAATTAGCAGGTAACCTATTTTAATTACTGCCAAATTACCCCAATATTTGCCCCGAAATCGATTGAAAATTACTTTATTACAAACATTATTAATAATTATATGCTAAAAAAGCATATGATCGTAAAATAGGGCCCTTAAGCCCGAGAAGCAGCAGTGCGCTGCTCTTCACTGGAGGTGGAAAACCAAAACTAATGGAAGACGCTTCTGATCAGACACAAATCTCACCATTGTGACTTATTCACATTTGTGACCTGGTAGCTAACGTAATAATTCAAGCGTGTTTTTAAAAATTTCAAATAAGTTATTTGCTCATGACTATCTATTTATCAGCAGACATGGGAATAAAGCATGTCAATTAACTTTTTATTCTTTTCCTGGAGATGCATTAAATAATTTTCCATGAATGTTGTGCCAAAGAAATTTCAAATAGGTTACTTGCTAACTACTAGGAAATTTGCAGACCTGTAAAATGAAGTGTTATGATATAACTTTTGGGAAGTTGTAACTCTAAATGTGAGGATGAAGAATCAGAAATTGTTAAGTGTCTGTCTTACTTTGCAACTTTACAACTTAACTTGTTCAGGACTTCCCATCTGGTAAACACAAGCTCACCAGTGTTGCCAACTTGGCGACGTTGTTACTAGATTTACCGACTTTTTTTGTAAAAAGCAACCAGCGACAAATTTAGCGAGTTATCTACATCGAGGAAAAACAAAAAATATATTATACTGTAATTCATTCCCACTGTGCAAGGCTCTCACTGATTTTGACTGCATTACTTGTAAAAGCAGGTGTACACTGTGGTATGTCTACTTTTATTTAAGTAAAATATCTGAGTAATTCGTCCACCATGGGATCCGGGTAAAGTGAATCAACTGTACAGTACACACACAGTAGTTAGCTAATTACAAGCAAATACACGACAATCAACAGACTAGCATAAATCAGCTCATTCAGTCAGTAGCTAGCTAGCTAGCTAAAAACCAACATAACACCCAGTCACTTCTACAGGGTAACCTCCAAGTTGTAAAAATGTGCGAAAACTCTCGCGAGACCCGACCTATCCTGATCCTAATAGTGGCCACTGCCTAACCTTAAACTCGGGAGAGTTTCGCAACTTGGGGGTTACCTTCTAGGGCGTCTCCCCCTCTCCTCTTGCGCCGTCCACAGGCCAGGCAATCAGCAGACGGCTCGAAGCTTTATGCAAATTACGCGCGATGGCGTCACCAATATACAAACTAGCCAGGTACGTAATCAGATTTGGGAGCCACTGCTAATTACCTTAACTGTAGGACTCCCATCTGAAGGCACCGTCAGTCATACACAGACGCGACAAACCTTTATTTAACCAGGCATTCATACAATTCATTGAGTAAAGCCTCTCAACATGTCATGATGCTGCTACACTCAAGCAACGCAATGCAACATGGGCATCGTTTTTACGCTAAATTATCTGTCTCTGCCAGTGCTGCTGTTACACTGCTTCATTAAATGTCTACAATACGTGCAGCGTATCTTTAACAAGCTGGCACACCATCATGTGTGCTAACCGCCAATAAACGCCATGGAAGAAGATCGTGTGCGCTAATGTTACCTGCTAGCCTAATCCGTAATGGTTGCCCATTAAGTAGCTGACGTTAGCTAACCCAAGACAGAAGGTGGCGTTTCCTGTCCCGCTTGTTAGCGTTTTGGGACGTCGGTGTGTCTATCTGAGGATTTTCCACCGCTGAGAAGGATGTCGGGGAATCATGCGCGTCACGTCAGCAAGGTAAGACCTGCGACCTGTTGGCTAACGCTAAAGTAAAATGACAGTTATGCGGCTAATGTTATTGTTGGTGGCTGTTTTCTTGTGTGTTTTAGCTTTGTTGTGGTGCTTGTTACCAGTACAGTCCTGTTAATAAGCTATTAGCTCACTCACCGTCATAACTGGAACATACTGCATCTGTTGGCTGCCAGGGTTCTGCTCTCAGGGTCTTGTTATGTTGGTTTTTAGCTAGCTAGCTAGCTACTGACTGAATGAGCTGATTTATGCTAATCTGTTGATTGTTTTGTATTAGCTAGCTACTGTGTGTGTGTACTGTACAGTTGATTCACTTTACCCGGATCCCATGGTGGACGAATTACTCAGATATTTTACTTAAATAAAAGTAGACGTACCACAGTGTACAACTGCTTTTACAAGTAATGCAGTCAAAATCTTACATAAGTAAAAACAAAAAGTATTAATATCAAAATATACATTATACCTTATAACTACACTTAAAATGTCAAGAAAAAATACTCTATAAAAATATTCATAATGCAGAATATCCCTTTTGAGAGTATAATATGGGATTATAATTATTGATGCGTTGTTGTGTTTATCACTTTAATTTACAGCTGGTAACGGTGGAGCTAATTTTAATTATTTACATACCAATGATCTAAATCTGCAAAGTAACCAAATCTGTCAAATAAATGTAGTGGTAAAATGTACAATATTTACTTCTGTATTTTAGATGAGTAAAAGTATAACAGAAAAGTTACCTCAAGGTTGTATTGAAATAGAGTACTTGAATAAGTGTATTTAGTTACTTTGCACAGCTGCCCAGGTCTGTAGTAGATGATACTAGTGTACACTGGCAGTAGGAATAGAAACATGGTTGTTTTCCTTTACACAGCTGGCTTCAAGGACTTGTATGTATTTAATATTTTTATCCTTTAACTTTTGTGAAGCTTTATTTACTTGTCTTCATATCAAACTGAGATCTAAACAGCTGAGCTTATACTTAGTGGGTTACACTGCTGCTTCTCAAACATACAGCCACAGTCCTTTAAGCTTTTATTAATGACTCATGGTCATCTGCCACTTATATAACGTTTCACTCGAAAGAGATGTGTGTACTCCAAGTCATGTTTTTGTGCTTGTAATATGCTTAAGGTAATAATTATCTACTACTAAGTTGACGTGTCTATATGTATATGATTTACGGATTGTGGATTGTTTGGTTTCAGTTTACCCTTTTCAATTCAGTATAAAATATGAAGTGGTTGGAGGTGCATTATCAGAGGGTAACCTTAGGGGTGATCATTTTAAGATGATGTTATTGTCCCCACTATTTTTTTCTACTCTGCTATGCTACTGCTGCATGTATACTGCTCCAAACACCACTTCCACCACTGCTGCTGCTCATATCCCAGCATCCACCTGTAGGCTCTTATTCCCCTGACAGTGAGGGAGTTTATTACTGTCACTCTCCAATCTTCTCTGTGCATGAACACGGTGCATGCTTGTAGAGAGTGATGATGTCAAAACACAGACTTTAAAACTGCATTATTCACTCAAAAATGCATCCGTTCCACGTCAGTTTTTCTTGACTGAAATATATACAAGCAAGTTAATTTGGCTATAAAAATAAGAGATCACACATTAACAAAGCAGAAAATGTATCATAAAGTGTTTTTCTGGAATTTATTTTCCCAATCAGCACCCATTTGTTTATTTTATGTTGCACTATCAGAAGCTTGGATTGGTTCCAAGGTAAATGTGTTGTGCATTTGAATGTAACATTCAAAGGCACTTGAACAAAATGTAAACAAGAGTATTGTCACCAATGAAATCTTTAGTTGTTTTTGTCCTCATTTTGAGCACTTTACTCTTTATATGGTTGTTGATAATAACCAAGCAATCTGACTGCTGTTTTAGAAACCCCTCCAGACACAACACATTTCATACTGCACTGATAATAGTTTTCCCATGTTTGTTATATTGCATCATTAATTGAATGTGTTTATTTTCTATGAACACCTGGGGTTTCCTTGCACATTAACCGTGCATAATAACAAGTGTTTATATGATTATCCTGTTTAATAAAGCTCATCACTTCATCAGAAAAACTCTTATGGGGGAAAATAAGAAATGAAAACCTTATTCCTGTAGCTGTTTAATAAAGTAAACCATCGCTAAATTCGTACCGGACTCCAGCTGTAGAGAGCCTGAGATGTTGTGGGCCTGTAAAGTCCTTTTAAATCTTTTATATGATATCAGGCTAATTAAACTTGATTTGACATGACAGCAGACAGTTCTAGTGCATTTCCACATGGCAGACTTATTCATATCCACGAGGATTAAGATATTCAATATTCACTGCTTTTACACTTTCATCTCATTGCATATCTGAATAGATAAAATTGCAAAAAAAACCAACACACATTTAATGACACTAAAATGGTGCAAGTGTGTTGTAGTATCATATGCCACAGGTTAAGATGAAATTAGCAGGTCAGGTAATTAGGTGATGATCGTTTAAGGGAAGCAACTTTACAGCCAGCAAGTCAAGGAATCTTAGCGTAAAAAGGGACACAGCAGTGTAGCTAGTATGAGTCTGAAGTCTGAGGACCTTTCCATATGCATTCAGTAACTCCAGTTCACTCCAGTTTACAAAGATTGTACTCTGGATTCATTCATAAGACTCAAAAATAAATCACTAACAAGCATGAAGCAGACATATCGGGCTACTCTGTGAAACAGCAGGTGCATGTTTTTTTCCCCCTTTGGCCACCTTTATTTTAGTTAGTTATTTGACCGTGCTACCAAATGTTTCTATGTATTTACATTCATGTTTGAATTTAGCTTCCTTGGGGAGTATAAAATTTGTAATTTCAATAGTTCTAATGTACTGAAAACCTATCAAGTATGCTTTTAGCCTTGTGTGTGCCACTGTGACCCTGAATTGGAATAAGCAAGTAGCAATAAATGAATACATTCATTCTTCTCAACTGTAGTGTCGTCTTTCCTCATAATACAATACTGTAACTTGTCTGCAGGCTTCGTCAGCTGGCATCGTATAGAGTACTGTAGATCTACACCTTCTGTACAGTAGATGCATTATGCATATTGTGCTCAGATATACTATATGCACACACATACACACAAGCATCCTATGACTCAGCATCCTCGGGCCTCCTGTGACTACAGCCAGACCTACTTTTTCATAACCATCATTTCTTATAAACAGAACAAGGCTGACTCATATGTCACATCTGGGACACGTGACAGCGCAAATCTGTAATGAGGGTGTGACTCCTCACCTCCTAGGTTCATCCCGGCCTGGAGACACTTCCGTACGCGGCATGCCGGACAGTTTTTCCTTCGGATCTTATCAATGATGCAGTCATTTCTCCCGGCGCACAGGTAGTTGTGCTGACCTACAGAAAGACAAGACACAGCGTCAGTAGGATGTAGTTTGACATAGAACAGCAGCTGTGATGTTTTCAAAGTGATATGCAGCAAAGACATAAAAAAAGAGGCTACTTATGCAATACAGAATAATATTTGTATAAATGTGATAACATGGGCAGAAGTAAGTTTAATTCTACTGTAGAGTCTTTGTCGGTGACTGTTTGTAATGTAGGTCAACACAGAAACCCATGAAATGTCTGGCAATATCAGAGATCTACATTTCATGATTATCACTGTGAAAATGATTGAAATTGTGATTATTCCGCTCTCACATTCTACAACGCATGACTAACGTTGTATTTTACAGTATACGGCACGAGGGTATTAATATTTGCTGGAACCAGGACACTGGCTGCAGCTAGACTATTCGTGACAGTGATGCTAACATGGCGAGAATCCCTCCTGCCTCCTGCCTAGCCCTTAGCTAAACCCAATGATCTCCCATTTCATAGCGCTTCCTTCCGCTCCACTAGTTCTTCACTGTACAGCTCCTCTCCTCCTCCACTCTTCTCCTCCTCTACGCCTGCATCTCCATCCCTCTTTTTTCCCTTTTTCCACACGTCCGCCAGCCTCAGAGCGCCATACGCCCACACACAGGCAGGCTCATGCTCGTGCACATATACAGTCATTCACTCTCTCACTCCCGTCACACACACACACACACACACACACACACACACACACACACACACACACACAGAATGAAAGCTGCTCCACTTGGCAATTTAAAAAAAAAAAAAAAACTGCAAATGTTGTATCTGCTTTCACAAACAAATACACACACATGGAACACAACCCAGATGGAGTGGTATAGTGTGGTGTAGTGACCCCAGTGACCCCAGTACATGGCTTAGCTCTATTAGTGTTGATGCTAAAAGTGTGTGCACGTCTCAGATGGTGTATATGGATGCATGTTTGCAGGTCAATGTATACCTCCCTGCATGTTCATCGTGTTTCTTCAGAAAGATTCCTGGCACAGAGTGGTGTTTTAGCATGAAAGGCTTGTGCGATGTTTACATGCAGTTTGCTCAAACATGTACATTCTGTGCATTGCGTTTGTTGCATCCACAGTACAGTATTTGTATTTGTGTGTAGGACTGAGCAGAAGTTGTTTTCCGAGCTAGCAGGAGTAGTGCGCAGTGTGTCTGTCTGGCTGCTGCCAAAAGCCAAGGAACCGAGCTGCAGGAGGAGAGGCAGCAGCTGTAGCCCCACCACTATTTCTGGCTAAATCACATGACCGTTACATAAGCCCATTTTTCTTGCTCTAAAAAACAGTAAACTGCGACACAGGAAACACAACGCAGCCATCCCCTTCCCCACCCCCCTCATGCATGCACACACACATGCATACACACACAGACACTCTCGCTTGAATGGGCCGGACCAATCGGCGATCCTGAAAACTCTGGAGCCTTCCTGTCAACAGTTTTGCTCATTCCAGTGAATCTTGTTAATAACTGTTGGAGTGAAATACACTTTATGAGACAGGCAAAGTCATAGTTTGATGGGTGTGTGTGTGTGTGTGTGTGCGTGTGTGCGTGTGTGTGTGTGTGCGCGGCCGCGACTGTGTGTATCTGAAAAGGGACAGAAGTTGGTTATTTATGCACTGTGTGCATGCACTTGCACACCCTTGCACAGCATGTTTACCTCTGAATATGTGCATTTGCTTATCAACCCAGCACATGGCGGGCTACTGATGAATGCTACTTTTTCAGTCTTACCTTGGAAAATATATTGTAAAATTGAAAAAAAAAATTCTCCTATGAAAGTGGTTAATTTATGAAGTAATTTTGAGTCATATTTTCATATGCATCATAACCCAAAATCTTCTATTTTTTGCAGTAAAAATGTCCACATACTGTCATGATATTTTTATACAATACTCTAAAAGATTCCTCAGATACTGTATTAAAATTGACATCATTCTTAAAACTCCTGTCTGCTGGTACAGCACAATGCGCTCTCTGTTAGCGTCCTCCATTACATGGCAACCCCAAAGAGTTTTTTAATGGAGTCCACTCGCATCTACTTTTAGCTAATGATCTCACAATCTGGCAACAACCCGCTGAGTAGTCTCTGTTGTCTGTCAGCTCCAGCATACATCAGTTATGAGGACATCCTTTTGAAAGGGAAATACTCTCTCCTGTGGGGACCTGACTTTAACAAGAGTAATCCTAAAAAAAACCAAAAAAAAGTCCTGCCACCAGCACACAGAGCATCTGCTTTACAAACAAGAGACAGACTTCAGGCCTTTGCTAAAATTCAGCCTTTAACCTGACATATTTCAATAGACACTAGACACAAGTGGTCAGGCCCCCGATTGTGTAAACAGTGGCTGACCCACATCAATAGCACGACTGTGACTCTCTGAATGGCATTTAGTCAGAGCTGCACATTTCTTAGTTGCAAGCCGGTCCTGCAGACACAAGATGGCATATAACTAAAGCATGTGTGTCACTCTCACAGATTAATGCCATTCAGTTATCCACCCACAAAGCATTCGGTCAATTCTGTGATCGTCATTCATTGGTATTTATTGCAACCTAAATTACAAAGCCAACAAAAATACCAAACAACCAAAAAAAAACCCAGGCCTCTCAGAGATGTAATTGTTGTTACCACTGGGCCAGCAGTATGCAAATCACTGCCTTGCAATAGCACTGCTACTCTGCGTCTTTGGACAACACACAAACAGCTGTGTTGGATGTGGCTAAACACAATTAGGCCTAAGGTTCCCTGTCTGGATCATTATAAAAAAAAAAGAGGGTGCAGAAGTTAAAATAGGATGTACATAGAAGCTGTTATTTTGTTTACTAATCTCTCTATTTCTATAATAGTCTGCTATATATTTTAAAGCCATTGTCCTGTGCATTTCCTTCTCACAAAGATTTTCACCATCTGCTGTTTTTGCACATAATGTGTTGAGTCATTGTTTAGGCCTCAATATGGTATTTAGAGGTGTCTAAAGCACAAAAACAGCCAGTTATGGCAGTGTTTATGATATAACAGCAGTCCAAAAGCTGTTTTACAGTGCTCTCATCCACAATGCATTATAACTATTCCAGCACCACAACAACTGTTTGTCAAGACATTCAGATATTAATTGGTACAAATGAAAAACATTTGTCTTACAACTAGAGGTTAAAAACGCACTTGACTTTCCTCCAAATCAAATAAATCACAGAGTGCTTGCTGCTAAGTGTTTTCAGACTATAGGGTAACAACAGAAATATGAAGGGCTGCAACTAATGATTATATTCATTGTCGATTAGTCTGTCGATTATTTGTTTGGCCTATAAAGTGTCAGAAAATGGTGAAAAATGTTGATCAGTGTTTACTACAGCCTAAGATGACATCCTCAAATGCCTTGTTTTGTCCACAACTCAAAAATATTCAGTTTACTGTCGTAGAGGAGTAAAAACACCAGAAAATATTCACATATAAGAATCTAATCTATTACTTTTCACAGCTCTAGAAATATGTCCCGTCCTTTGTACCTCTTTTCTCATCAAAGCTGTTTTTAATAATCTATCATATCATCTATCATCTATCATAATCTACAGTTTGTGTCTATTGAAACATCACTCAGATGCCTATTTAAAAGATTTAACTCATATTTTAGTACTAGTTGTGAGAGTACTAATTCCACTTAATTGTGTAACTATACATTTTTTGCTCCTACTTTATAGAGTATATACTATATTTGTTATGTAAAGAACATTTGACGTGTTCATTTGCAGTTTGTATGTAATGCCACAACACTCGTACTGTAGCTTTAACTAATCAATCATCAGTGAAAACACTGATAAAGCCCATCAGATTGTCTCTGCTTATTTGGTTGAACACAAAAGATATAACCTACTGACTGCACTCAATCCTTTTTGCATTGATGTCAAAGAACAAAGGTATCACCAGGGAGCAGGAAGAGATGGAGGTCAGATTATATCCACTGAGGAGCCACCAGACCTGTTGCTGGTCAGCCCAGGCACAGAGGAAGTAGCGTGTGCATAATGTATATGCGAGTTATATCATCCTATGTGCATCAAATGTACAGCATACCTGCTACTGAGACGTCATCTGTCAGGATGCTCTTAGCTATACCTACAAAAAGTAATGCGCTGTAATTCATGTATATCCCACAATATCAATTTGTATGTAATTCACGTAATGTGAACCAGGAAGTGAAAAGAGCAACAAATGCAGTGTAGGGAAAAGGTCGGGGCAGATGGATGGGTCCAAAAACACTGGGCTTTCACCCAGGAGACCAGGGTTCGTATCCTGTATGAAACCAGTCACGCCACTTTTGGAGTTAGTTTTAACCCAAACCCACAGTCTTTTACTAGAGCTAACTAAGTAGTTTTGTTGCCTAAATTAATCATGGCAGTTTAGTTTAAAAAGACTATATGTGTAATGTGTAACGTGTCACGTGTTGCTGGACACGGGAAAACGTGTGAAAAGTGAGAAATAACTAACATATGTGAACAACAGTTCATATATAAGTGGACTTAGTACTGTCACAACTAGTAACAGTACTAAAATATGAGTTAAATCTGTTTGAGGATACACTGCATCTGTACAGAATGCTGGGAATAATACTGTGGATTGTGGCACTGAAATAATCAATCAATTGATTGATTTGAAGAAGAAAGAAAAAAAAAAATCAACGGTTAAGTTAAATGCATGAATAATGCATAAGTGATTTATCAAGCAAAAACACCCAATATTTCCTGGCTTCAACTTTTCACAGTAAGGATTTGCTGTTTCTCTGTTTTATAACATTGCGAATTGAATGCATTTATATTTTTAATTGTCATGCTAACTTAGCTTTTGTTCCCCCTAAGTTTTATTCTAATATTTTACAGGCTAAAGTTATTAGTTTATTTTATTAGTAATTTATTAGTGAGTAAAAAAATTCAATTGCTACATTTGCCGTTATAAAAAAATAATTGTTGCAGCCTTGATATATCGTATGCCCATGTGTTTATTTTTAAGGCGGTAACACACACTGTGACAGTAAATGTATCTAGGTTGCATTAGAGAGACCCTTGCTCAGGCTGTTCTCCAACTTAAAAGCCTATTAGCAATGTGGGTCACACACATATTTACAGTAAGCTTTGCAGATTTAATTTCTCCCCGATGCTGTACACCTGAATACTACTTATGAATGAAGATGTGTGTGTCCAATGCATGTGTGCTTCATGGTTAGTTTGCGTCTGTGATTGTGTTTGTATGTATGTTGTCTGCAGTGTCTGATCAAAGGAGCTCTGATGTGAGACATGTGTGGTGTAGAGCTGGGCAACGCTGCTAAATGGCTTCCCTCCAGCCGTTGTTACATGAGCCTCTCACACACAACCTGAAGCATTCACTCCAGCGCGGGAGGGAGGCCTTTATTCCCCCAGCGTGAGCTGAAAGAGATGCAGTTGGACGGCAGAGCTGCCAGTCAAAGCAGAAACAGTGCGAGCCGTGTCCTCAGATGACCTCTCCCACAGAGGCGGTACCGAGGAATAGGTTTTTTAGATTGACACCAGCGCCATGGAAACCATGACCCAGTCACATCGCCGAACACAGAGAGGCCATAACAAGGTTGACTAATGTGTCTGTAAACCTCTCAGTTCAATAAGAGAACAGCAGAATACAGCTATAGTGAGCTAAAAGCAGCGCCTGGTATTATTGCAAAGAGCAGACATGCCGAGCCACTGATGACATGTGAATAATAAGCTTGCATTCAACTCTTCAAATGCGCTCCACATGGAGCCGTTTATTGAGTGCAGCTGTCTTGTATCAACAAACTAGTCTTTAGTGGAGTGGATGCAGGAGAGAAGCACACATGAATGCATTCAGCTATTCCCACATTTCATTAGCGATGATAACACATATTTATGAACTGTTGTTTTGTGTCAGAAGACATTTTCCTGGAGTGCAGGATAAACGTTTGTGCTGAAGAATTCATTCATTTCAGTGGAGCCAACAAATTGGCTGCACGTTTGCATGTGACAGTTGAGTCAACAGCAGCAATATACAACTGCAAAACTTGTAACCTTCCTAAAAGTTATTATCCATCTTCTATGTTTGTTTACTAAAATGTGTGAGTATAGTGGCTGCCATACTGTATGAGATAAACTGGAGGACTTGTACTGAATAGGAGAGGAGGTGGATGAATGTTTCTTTTATGAAATGTGTGCATGTGAAGGCTTCAAGAATGAATTGAGAGCATTTTTGAATAGCTCACAGTTTGTGCTTTGCTCATGATTTAGTATTTCTATATGTTTTTCGGGACTATGGTTATAATCTTCAGAGTGCACAGTTGGCCGTGGTCTTCTGGTAGATGTGACAAATGGAATGAATATTTTTTTCTCCTCTCCGATGTAGACAGTGAAAGGCCCATGTGGCCAATAGATAAAGGTGAGAGGGGGGACCCCCAAAGCGCTTTAGTTTTGGAGATATCTTCCTCCAGATGCTCTCACCTGCTATAGGCTGTTGAATGTCTGAGGTGTGTAGACCCTGTAGAAGAGCCATGCCAAAACAAGACAAAAATAGGCCTGGGACTGTTTTGTGTTTGTATGGGTGATATATTCATTCTTGAAAGTTTGTTTTGCCAGAGCAAATTACTACTTTTGCATCAATAATATTTATTTACTCCTTAATTTAAAATTGGTACACAACTTCCAATTAGTGGTCTGTTACACTTTCTCCCCGATTGAAATGTATTTTAAGTATCTAGATTGGCTGCAGACCTGCCATCTACATCCATTTCATTTTGGTTGGAACATGTCATACATTTCTTAGTGTAGACCACTAGTGTTGTCACGATATATGTTTGGGTGATTTTCATTTTTTAATCCATCTGATAAAATGTAACAGCTTAATAATTACAAATGACACACAAAATTTCTCAGCTTCAGTAAACATTGCTTCAGCTTCAGTAAACAACACCTGTGGTCTGTCTCTCCAATCTACATTTTGAATCGCAGTACACTTATATATTTTATATAAAAATAACATATAAACTAAATATCGAATACATGAAACAGATCATTGAAAAAACTAAAATTTGTTAAATAAACTTGTAGATGAAAAAATAAAGTGCACTCATGCAAGTCATTAATATCTCACTGTAAACAATCTAAATAAAAACAAACTAATAAAGGAATATCTTATCTTATCTTATCTTATCTTAAATCATATTCCTGAGTGAAATTTATAAAGACTGAGGAACACAGACGTCAGTCAGTATCAGTCCTTCCTCCTGTCCTCCTGTCCTCTGTCCTCCTGTCCTCCTCCCTCTGCTGATGTGAACCTCTACAGGCACCGCTGGTAGAGAGGAGGACCTCTGAGGCTTTGTCTCAGCCAGCTGATCAGTTTACAAGATACATAACAAACTAACTTAAACAGTTGGACTACAGAGCGTACTGCCAGCTTTAGTATAGTTTTTAGTATAATAAATCAATAACAGAGGCTCTGTAGTTTGACCCTTGTCAATATCAGTGCATCACTGCTTCACTATTACTGTTCCACCCTTCACAAAAAACACCCCAAATACCACCACTGATCACTGCTGACTATATGACTGATCACTGCTGACTATATGACTAACAGTTAACAGTTAGCTGGTAGCCACCGAGCTAACATGTTGTGCATGTGTAAACACAGCGGCGGTGGACGTGAGACTGCAGACAGAGCAGATTGAAATGTCTCTTTTCTCCATGTTTAACCTTTTCATCATGTTTATGCTTGTTGAACAGCTGTAATGATAACTTGGCTTTTTACACTTGCAGAGTTATATTTCACTAACTTGCTGGAATGAGCGTAACGTTAGTTGTTGTTAACTGGTCTCCACCGGAGCCTCTCTGACCAGCTGTTTGCTGACGTCGCTGTGTGTGTTTGTGTGTGTGGAGACTCCAACAGAGCAGCAGGGAGAGGATGTAGCTTCAGCCCCGTGGCCTGTTTAATAACGGGTTTCGCTAACCAGCCCTAAATATAATGATTTTTCTAATTTATTGCCTTTCAGACAGCCTTTTGTGTTGTGTTCATTGCACATGTTCATATCGCTTATGCCAACTGCCAGCTGAGAAGTTTGAGAAGGGAGGAGGCTGGGTCACACGTCATCAACATGTGAGGTAAAATCTGTCTGTCAAAGTTGAAATTGAGCCAGTGGCAACGCATGACCATCATCAGTTACACTGTGCATGTCTTATACCCCATACCCCTGTCTGCCCGCGTCCCAGCCTCTTTCCACAGGCCTTGATTTCTAGTGTGACAATAAACGCAATGAAAAAAAATACACAATCGGCCTCATACATACGAAACATACATGACCCGTGGTCAGTTCGGATTTTTACCCTAACTGTTCCATCCCCAACTGCATTTGCTGGGCAAATCCATCAAGACGTCAACACTTTATTTATGTTGACAAAACTGATGAAATATTATATTGCATATATTAATTAAAGAAAGTTGATTTAATAGAAAAGACTGCTCATTTGAATCACACTGAATCAGCTTGTTCAAATGGAGGATTTTGTTCATAGATTTGTAATTTTTTTTTTTAGGGTGCTGATGTCGGGGGTCTTAAGAAAATAGGATGGGAACCACTGCTATAGATCACTGACCATACCTGCTGTAGTTACATATCATATACTGTATTGTATTGTATACTGCCATACCATTCTCCCAAACCCTGTTTAGTGATACACAGACAAGCACACCATAACCTTGCTGCTAAAAGTAAATCCATAGATGCATCAGACCTTAATATTTGATATTTTTGCTTTTTCTACCTTTGTGTTTGTAGTACTGTATTTCTTCAGTGCATTTATATCTGCACTTCCTGTTCATTCACAATTGTAGAGGATCCATCTGCCCACTATCACACCAAATTTGGGATCGATCAGAGCTTATATTATCAAATTATGTGAGTTTAGGTGCATCATCTCCCATTCGGCTACACTTACTTATGGGGTGTGTCACAATATCTGTCAATCTATCCATTTTTGCAGTAAAATATTTTTATGCAAGAATCCATTTCATGTGTAGGAGACTTGATAGAATATGAAAAACATTGTTGTGTGTGTGTGTTCGTTCTACCTCCAGTTGAGGTATATCAAGATTTTGGGTGCCTTCCCACTAGTCTGGTATTTCAAACAGATGGCCTGAATGTAAACCTAGCATATAGACTTCAAAGATTAACTGCACCAAGCTCCAGTGATGTAAAATAAAGCTACCTAACAATGACTTGTCTGACTTGGATAAAGGGGAAACCAGACCCTCCACAGTCAGAGGATTTCATCCGATTTGTTGATGACTCTGGAATGCTAACTAGCTCTGTAGTAAAGGGCTGTGAGCCAGTTAGTCGTCTAATGAGCTACAGCCGACTGAAAAGTTTTGTCCCCCAAGGCGTGCGGTGCCAAAGGAAATTAAGCACGGGCTGGATTATTCCCCTTCTACAGATGCCCACTCTCTGCAGTCTTCTTTTATATCTCACATGCCAAGTGTAAGTTTTTAACTTTGAGAGAAAAGAGGAGGAGAAGGAGGAGGAAATGCTGGGAGAGGGGAGGAGTAAAACGTCTTCTCACGTCCTAACCGCTCTCTGGCGCTCGCTGCTGACACATCGTTTTCCTCTCCCCGTTTCTTACTCCCTCTCTCGGCTCCTCCTCTCTTTATCTCTCTGTCTGCGTCTGACTTTTTCTTTGTCCTCCCCCCTGCTGTATCTGTTTCACTGTCCTCTATCTCTCTTCACTTTGCAAAATCCTTCTCTCACTATTTTCACCCTCCACCTTACCTCTCTGTTTCCACCTCAGCAGCAGCTGTGGAGGGGTCAAGTGAGGTAACAGCTCGCTTTGCACATCGGAAGGGCGCACACGTCGCAAGCAACCTTGATGACGTCACGCCACCGCATGAGCTGCCCTTATTCATTGGCTTTCAGAGTTTACACAGTTGTTTGGCAGTGTAGAATCCATCTCCAATCAAAAACAGAGAGATGCTCTTGAAGTAAAGAGCACTGTGTTAGATTTAAAGGGCATCACAGAATCGATGAGTCAATTTCGTTATAATTATACTTCATAAGCAAGACAAATAGGGTTTCAGATAATCACAGCCTAAAGAGATCGAGCTCTTCAGAGCCTCACCTGACGCTCTCACACAAAGTCAGATCTTTAGCATCTGCCACCAGCTCTCTGCTGGCCACGCTTGAAGCAAGAACAATGGCATGTCTGATTTGATAACCCCTGACACATAATCTGGTTTCAGGGCTCCATAATGACGGTGTGTAAATATCATCAAATTAAGGCGTGATTTGATTGAGAACGAGTGCAATTCCTCCAACGGTCAGGAAAACACCTAGAGGGCCTGATGGCTGACTGGCAGGCTTGTTTGCTTGTGTTTTTGCTGCCTGCACTGTAAGAGTGTGTTTTGCATTCAAACACTCATCTTAATGAGTGAGGCCAACGCCTCAGGCACAAAATGAAAAGCACATTATGGCTGTTTGTGATTTTCCCTGAGCTAAATATAACATAAAGGGCTGCTGCAGGAGAATTACCTACTGAATGATTTTTCTTTTTTTTCATGATGTGCCATTCAACTTGCTCACAGTCTATAAATGTTGTTTACCAGTCATTTTAATGATCTTTTAGAAAAAAAAAATGCACAAGGTCTGCTGAGAGTAAACAGTAGTTTGTTGCATAAAACAGTATAGTGCAAATAAAGCCAACATCGTCTAGTGGTTGGTAATTCTTGCAAACATGGTCGGCACTGTGTGCTGCCTAAATGGAAAGAACAGGCTGCTTCACATCTGCTTCATCTGAGAGAGCATTTCAAACTCTATTCTATCAGGAAATGAGCAATTATTCGAAAAATTATAAAAAATAAATGGTTCCTACCCACCAATGAGTGTTAATGAATTGAACAGTATCACCAATAATTCTGAACATATGTTTTTAAATGTAATATTTAAAAAAAATCTTACCGTTATTTAAATATCCTCAGGTACTCAGTTCTGTCCAACATTTTGAATACTGTGAACTACTCGGTTTTACAGTGCGAGAACCAATTTTGCCGTAATGCAACATGAATGAAACTAATAGGGAGAACCTTGTCTGAAAAGTGAAGCCGATGTTTAAGTGCCTTAAACTTGCATTATTTCTAATAGCCAGCAGGAGGCGACTCCTCTGGTTGCAAAAAGAAGTCTGATTGTATCACATTATTTCTATCCCCCATGATGCATTGCATGAACAATGGGCATAACTTCTGGCGCGCCATGCCACCGAATCGTTTTCCATGGTAACAGTACGGTAATCCTCCCTCCTAGAGCGATTATATTAAAAATCTTGTAAAATGTGTGAACACACCACCGATTACTCCTCATTTGGGGTAATGAGATCATACTCTACCTTCTACTGTCGAGGGATGGGAGGACGACCTGAAGAAGTGGCCTCAGACAACCTACACTAGTATATTTACTACTTTTTGACTCTATTGCTACAGACAGTGAAGCCATGAACAATCTGAAAAGCTGAAAAAACAAACATAAAAGACCTAACCAGCACAATATCCTGTTTAAACAATGAGTTAATGCCATACTCTACCTTCCACCGCTCTTTTGAAGAACACTTTGCAGCTTCCACATGTCACAACACCGTAGTGGCATCCTGATGCCTCGTCTCCACAAACCAGGCACACTTTGGCCGTTGAGGACGGTTGTCTTAGTGGCGAGCTGAAAGGACACAAACACACAAAACTAGACATAAATCAACAAAGAATTTTCAAAAGTCAACAACAAAGCTGGGGCAAAGAGTCCCCTTCCTCGCAGTGTTATTGCCTGATGCATACTGGGAAACATTCTTGTGTTTTTACGACCCACAGTACAGTAGCAGCACTATGTGGCTCACCATAAAGATGTCTGCCAACCAAGAGAGGAGGGCTTTGCACTCTACTGATTTATAGCTTCACCAGGCTTACAGAGATGACAATGACAGAATTATAGAGGAGATTATTTTAATTCAATAAGCAGAGAGACACAGAGCAGGATGTCAAATTTAAACAGGATCCAAAATACTTGTCCCCTTCTCTGGCATAAAAAAATGTGAGGCACTGGAAAAAATCATTGAGTGGTGGCCAAAAATAATACAAACATGATAGAGTAAAGATTTGAGGGTGTAATAGTATAAACTGTGTAACCAGTTCAGGGTCAAAGGTGAGAATCTCTACTGACGTGTGCAGCTGTACTGTACGTAGCATGTCCCGTTGTCATTATTTACTTAGAGCAACTCTGTTGGTCACTCAGTTGTTTACTTTGGCATCATTTACTGCTTTCACTACTGACTGATTCCTACAATTACATGACCATTAAAGCTCAGGATGTACAGTATGTTCTTACTTATGCAAGGCTAAATGGGAGAATTAGTTACAGTTCGTTACAGTTGACCTATTCCTGCAAAGGAGACCATGTGGGTCATGGCAATAGGTGTCAAAGGTCAAAAGTAATGGATGATGTCTGTCTGTAGATCATCTTTTAACAGAAGAGGCGGTTTACTACAGAGTTTAAAGAGCTGAAAAGGACTTGCGTGCACACAAAGTAGGGCTGGACTATATGATCTGTAATCTATAGTATATCAAGGTAAATCAACAAAGGATCATAAATATAAGAATAATTACTATTTTTTTATAGGGATGCTAATTAAAAATTTTCTTAACCGATAACCGACCCTCCTTACCCGATTATTAACCATTACCAGACAAGATTTGTGCCGCGCATGTAGCGGTGCTCCAGCTGCAGTATATGAGCACAACAGACAACTGAGTCAACAGTTCACTGTCAGGACAGTTACTGCAGCAGCCACGGTGCTGCGTTCACTGCGCGAGCAGCCATGGTGCTGCGTTCACTGTCTCTAGTTCACTGTCCGGGAGCGTGACCAGTCACGGTGCTGCGTTCACTGTCTCTAGTTCACTGTCCGGGAGCGTGAGCAGTCACGGTGCTGCGTTCACTGTCTCCAGTTCACTGTCTGGGAGCGTTAGCAGTCAAGGTGCTGCATTCACTGTCTCCAGTTCACTGTCCGGGAGCGTTAACAGTCACGGTGCTGCGTTCACGTCTCCAGTTCACTGTCCGGGAGCGTGAGCAGCCACGGTGCTGCATGTAGTGTCACTGACATGCAGCCACTTTCCCAGTAAAAGTCTCCACCACACATTTAGTTTAGTTCAGCAGGTTGTCAGCTGTTTGTCAGCCCGGCGTAACGACACTCTGTCACCCGGCTTAACTTTATCGATTGTCCGACAAACTGTGTGTGTTTGCGCTACACTCGCAGCTGCTAGCGTTGCCGGTAGCTTCATGCCTACCGTAGCGTAACTTCAATGAATTCGTACAGACTGTGTGTGTGGGCACGATGAGTGTGGGTTTGTTGGTGGTGTTATAGCTGTGAACGTAGCTGTAGCGGACAGTGTGTGTACAGTTTATTTGTTGTGAATAAATGCTACGAGGCTACAAGCTACAACTCCTCAGCTGGAAGTCCAGAGCCAACTTCCTGTATCTGCGCCGACTCTCTCAAAGTAGACCACCTTTTCTCCTTAAAGTGAGGAGTCATTCCTCTGCATTTTTCTCAGCTTTTTAATGAACTATTAATACTTCTTTTAACCCTTTAGCCGATAGTGTTAATCTGTTAAAATGCTTAATGTTGGTTGTTGGTTAAATGGTTGATTATTAACATCCCTAATGTCTTGTATTTCCTGTCTCATATGCTTACTTCTGATATTTCTGTCCTGCTGTTGGCCCATTAGTTGGTTAAGCTTCTGCTTAGATGTCATTGGTTGAAGCAGCTTTGTCAGTTTATATTTATTCAAAACTGCAGTATGACATTCATAATGTCACTGATAAATTCTGTTTATTGACAATACAGATTGGCAGAGCAACTGTACAGTGTCAGTATTACAGCCTGAATGATACATTTTTGGGTCAGTATTAACATTATTATAACATTATCATCCAATAGAGATATTGCATATATGTAGGTATCAATCAGTAAGTACGGAAATGCCAAAAATATGTTTAGCATCGTTCACAAACACTGTCATCATTACATAGTTTGTATCAGAGCACAAAGAAGTTTATTTTTGAATTAGAAAATATTGATGTTTTGTTAATTAAATTTAAGGGTTCCTTACCAAAAGGTTTATTTATGTATTTATGTAAAATTACAAATATATATATATATATAAATAATATTTTAGATTTTTTTTTAAACTCTCAAATATCAATATTGGCTTCAAATATGCAGTGTAAATTGGGTTGTAGTCAGTATACCAGTGATGCTTTAATCTGGCCTGCAATAGGGTGCTGGGTGGCCCTCCGACCCCTTCACAATGAAAATAATTATGTTAATATAAATAAGATGCCACAGTGCATAAAAAGCCTCAAAATAGATTAACAGAGCTTGTTTATTAAAAAGAAAGAAAAAGTGCCAGGGTAAGAGCCCTCGTACCCCTGACAGAGGTTCAGGCTTAGCCCTGAATAATAAATCAGTTAATCTGAAAATAAAGAATTTCAAAGAAAGATGAGTTATATTTTAATTTTAATGTTTCCTTTTATTTGATAATTATTATTAATGTTTGTTTATTAACTTGTCCCTGCCCTCCCGTCATTTTGCAAAAGTGGCCCCTGGGCAAAACAAATATAAGGCTTATCATACCTGCAGTATACTATGTGTTACTATACTACGATACTAAACCATATATTAAGCTTTTTAAGGATTTGTATCCAATTTATGTACAGGGACGTTAAGACTAAATCTATCTCTCAAAACAAGCTCTGCTAAATGGAGATGTGGTGGCAAATTTAGATTTTGAACAGGCCATCCAATACAGTCCAAATCAGTTTGCAGAGCAAGCATGCCCTATGGATGATTATATTATAGTAGAGTATGCTACTTATTCATGCCACTTATTAATGGAATGACACAATCAGTCGGCTCTCAGGTAATAAAAAATTGAACATACATTTGCATTCTGAGTAGATTAAAAGCTGTGTGCGTTTAAGGATAGATTTACACACGGGGTAAAATGAGGATATACAATTTTTGATAAAACGTTTCCCTTAATGTGCATCCACACGCACACAGAGAACATAACACGTAGATGGGTACAAAGAGAGAACACCTTGTATCAAAACATTAAAAGTGGCCTCAGCTTCCCCTTCTTTTCTGTTCTAATTACCTCTCTCCCATCTCAATCAATAACATGCAAGGTGATTGTCTGGTTAACATTCTCCTTACATCCTTCATCAAACCAGCTGCCAAGCACTCTCTCTCCTCCTCTGTCTGTCTCTCTACCTCGCACGCTCTCTCATGCACACACATTTCCTCCAGGGGACTAGCTGGAAAGGGGTACAGCAACAGCACACTCAGATACAATCAGGACCACTGATCTAATTCCCTCTTGTCCATCTACACACACATTCAATTTGTTAGGACGCTTAGAGGAGTCTCTGGTGAGGTGTTTGTCTGACTAGATCTTTCTGGCACTGAGCCCCATGGTTTCAGCTAATGTGACTGTGTGTATGTGTGCGTGCACAAATCCACTCCATGTTAAGATGTGTTTTTCCCGCATGTTAATTTGCTGAATATTCCCCCCCCCCCCCCATACATTGGACTTTTCACACCATTACAAAGCAGTGTTAACAAGAAAGCGATCCACAGCAAGAAAAACAGCCCCAGAAAGTTAACGGCCAAGAACAACACAAGCAGCATACGAGAGGTCTTAAGTATCCGCTTCTAATATGCAGTCAGTGGTCCACTCTTTAATAGTGCCGCACATTAAAACCTTGTCGCCGCGTGCCAGCTTGCCTGCCTGCTGGTCCAGCAACAAGGTGACTTCCCCTCCCTCAGAGAAGTATATAGGTCATTCATGCTCTCTGCTTATGAAACCAGAGCAGACAGGCCAGGCTGCAGTGACTGTGCACCAACGGCTGCCAGTAGCCCAAAACTAAACACAAGCTACCAGACATTCCCAAAGCCGGCTGTTTCAGCTGAGATGTTAACTAGTTTGTCAACAGTACAGTATGTGCAAGAATGATAATGTCATTTTTAAAGTGATAGTTATTGGGCTTTGAAGTGGGGTTGTATGAGGTACTTATCCACAGTGGGTAGATGATGGTCAACAGCAAAATGTATTTTAACCACCTAAAAAAGTCAGTTTAGTTGTACCTTATATTTACAATATTTTGCTGGTTTACCTTGTCTTGCCTTGACAGGGAACTGAATTTGTAATCTATGCTCTCGCCAAAGCAACCGCAATCCATTGAAAAAAAAACCCCCAGCAATTTTACTTCGCAGAACACGGGCATTTCTAGTCTACCGCTGCCTCGATCGGTTAGTTTGTTTGTGTCATTGTGTGATTTTGGTGAACTCAAACAACAGCACAAACAAACTAACCGGTCGAGGCAGTGGTAAACCAGCAACTCCCATATTCTGCGAGGTAAAATTACTGTTTTTTTCAGTAGAGTCTGGTTGCTTTTAAAAGAGCATAGATGGATATGGCTTCAACGCCCGTCGGAAAGGGCTGTCTGACACTAACGTAAAATAGTGAAAACAATCTAAATGTACACTTAAACTGATACTGATTTTTTTAGCCTTTCTTTTAGGTAGCTAAAATATGTTTTCCTCCCGGGCCCGTCCACAGAGGTACATTGCTTTGCTCACGTGCGATAACTCCTGTCTGCTTCTCCAAACTGGGGGTGTGTCGACGTTCATCTTCGATAGGTAATACACTGACTATGGACAAGAACCTCGTAAAAACTATCGTGCAACAAAGGTCTCCAGTCAGAATCAAAACGGCAACGCTGTTGTAAGTGGTGTGCGTCTTTGACCACGAAGGACACGATAAATAAATTTCCTCTTTGTTTGGCTTCTCATTTTCATAGCTTAAAATATTCTGAGGTTGCAGTTTCTGTCTGTTTCAATTAAGGTTTAAACAATGATGTGCCACTGTCTGGAAGTAACATTTTGTTCAGGCCAACAGTTCAAACAGTTAAGTCCTGCACGCAGGACATTGTGTCATCTCATACTGAAAACACAAAGCCAGAGCGCAGAAGAAGTTATTAATTTTAGGAAACTGCTATGTACGGTATAACACACACACAAACGTTTTCTACTTAATCCCTAAAAACTAGATATTTTTCCTTTTTTTTGAGAAAGATAAACTGAAATAATCATCTCAATTTCCCTAAAATAATAGGGATGAAAAGTTCTGCAGTTGTGTGCCTGCTAGTTTTTGTCTCGACCCCTGTCTTCTCTATTTCTGGGTACAATCTCAGACTAACTCAATGGGACTGACTGCACAGATCAAAGGTCTCATTCTTCGCTCCAGTTGTTGCTTTTTTCTCTTCCTACAGAAACCCCAGGGCAGCGGTTTCATTGTTTTCAGTGTCCTTTCATCTTTAAAGATAACACACAAAGGCAACAACTGATTTAGTTGCTGTTTATTTCCCATGAGGATACAGATGAGTGTGAGTACACAATGCCTATTTCTCCCCACCAAAATGTACAAGCAGAAATTTGTATCTCTTACTAACGCTTGCTGCCCTCTTCGCTGCACCCCACACTGACATGCTGCTCAGGAAAGTTAATTAATTAATTAATGAAATGACAAAGGAAAATAAATGTGAGAGCTTGAAACCAGACAAAGCCCACTGTGCCCTCTAAAATGTGCAAGGACCAAAACCACAGGACAGATGTTTGGGCTCAAAATTGGCCTCATGCTTTTCGACAAGTAATTCAGATGTCACACTGGGAGCATTCTCCAAATGGTTCAGATATCTCCACCCTCTCTCAGCTGCGCAAGGAATGCTAAATCAGCGAGCGCTAAGACCAGAAAGGATGGCCAAAGATTTATCAGAATCCGGAAAGATTGCTCTTGATAATAACTGCAGTCAGTCGAAGCAGACTTCCTCTGAGTTCATAATCTGCATTACCCATCAACAGGTTAATATGGGTCACAAGAAAAGGTCAGAAGTCATCTGAGCTTGGCGTAACAATTAGTTGCCATAGAAACGGAGCATGAAGTTGAATAAAATGACAAATTAGAGATACAAGGGAAGTCAAGAGGCCTGTAGTTATTCTGAGGTTATCAAGATAACATCATTATGGGTGAATAATGGGCCATGAGATGGCTCTATGATGGAGCACCCACGTGGTACGAATGAACCCTGTGACCCACATAAGTACATTAGCATGACAGAGTCAGTAAGCAAGCAGCTGAACCACACAGAGCTCTGTTGTATAGAAAAACAATGTCCTCCTCAAGCATGTAGCACTAGCTGTGTTTCCATTCCAAGTATTTTTACATGCAGTATTTCCTCAGAAAAGCTGCATGGAAATGGTTTGATAACATTTGATTAAACTTCCTCAGTTATGCAGAAAAGTTTTTACGCTTGCTTGAAGTTTTTTTGCCATTGTCCAAAAAGAGTTGATGCACTCGATGGGACATGGATACACCTTTGCTGAATTCTTTCACACACATACTGTACATATGGGCAGGTGACATTATTGTTGGGCAGAAGTGCATGATACGCACTGTAGCGGGCAACAGCGTGGGAAGTCCTGATGTAGCAAACATTTAACTCACATGGCTATTTCTGCTGTCAGCATCTTTCTGTATATATATTTATTTATCATCTTTGTCTCCGGACAGCATGAAACGTGTTAGCTGACACTGAAGAACAATTAAAAATTGACAAATTAAAACAAATTCTCGAAGACCTCGCTCCATTTTTCTCTCATGGATCGGCCAAGGTGACTTGTTTCAGGTTTGCACCCTCTGCTTCTTCTTCTACTCTCTTAACTGGCTCATTACAGCCATGCGTAAAACGTAGCTGTACCGCCAACTTCTGGCAAAACTACACAGCTTAGTTTATTCGCTCTAAACTTGCGTTGCATGGTACACAGTAAAAACAGTACCTGCCCCATTTCATTAGTACCGGTACTTTAATAATAAATAAATAGAAATAGAAAGAATTATAGTGTTTTAATACAAATTCACACAGAACTTCTTTTTTTTATTGTCATTTTTTTGAGAGGGTTTTTCTGTTTTTATTGATAGTGATAATGGTGAAATAGGGAGACAGAGAGGATAACATGCAGCAAAGGGCTCCGGGCAGGATTCAAACCCTGTAGCAAGGACTTCAGCCTTTTCCACATGGGGCGCCTGCTCTACCAGCTGAGCTAAACAGCATCCCTTCTCACAGAACTTCATCTGACTTTATTATCATTTTGTTGGTGTTCTTTGTTTTGGAAGCCCCTCGTCGTCTCCTGTGCTGCAGTACCACTTTCCACCTGAACTGCTACTAATATGCCGTAGGGGGGCGCTGTTTTACAAAAAAAAAAGGCTTATTAAATGCTGTTCAATAAATGATATAAATATAAAGTTTACCATCAAAGAAATCACATAAACTCCAGCACAGGGGACATTGTTTTAATTAATACATTTTAATATTTTTAATTAAGTAAGTGCCATGCTCTAACATCTATTGTTCCATTACTTTTCCTGATATTTTAGGTTGTTGCCATGGTATCATTTCGGTATCAGTGTTGAGATATTTAGGCAGCGTGTTGTGTCAAAATCATAAATTTTTTATCGTGTAAGCAGTACTCCAAACCAGTTGATGGAAATGATTTTAATTTGCATTTCTTTTTTTTGCAACAAAAAAAGTTTGCTTAAAATTTGATTGACAGTTGACTGAAACATGACTTCTGTCACTGTCTACACTTCTGTACTGTACTGTATTTACACTGCTGTAGAGCCAGCCGCCCACAGTAAAGATACATTTGTGTGTGTGTGTGTTTGCGCAGACACACTGACTCGTTCATTCTAGAGGCTGTCATCACAGGGATCAGACAAGTACCTCAGCCTCCCTGAACCTACCCCTCATGAAAGCGAAGCATCCTTGACTCTGCAAAAAAAAAAAAAAAAAAAAAAAAAACTTTCACGGTACAGTGCGTCTCTACAGTCTGGCCAACAATATTTATGTAATACACACCTTGGCATGCTGAAAAACCTTAAGCTAGACCGGTTCAAAGAATATTTATGTAACACACAACTTGTTGGAAAGGTAAAGGTAGATTGGTTTAAACAAGCTGAGGGAGATGGAGAGGGAGAGAAAGAGAGGACAAAATGGCTTACATAACCATGAGCAGACAGTATAAACATTAGGTTGACACCCACTCACCGCCTCTCAAAAGGAGAGAGGTCTTATGGGTAGTGTTAGAGAGCCACCAGGGATTTATTTTTCCTGGTTAAGGTGACCCCTGGCATTGGGCAGAGTACCTGAGCATACAGAAATATGAGATTTCCTCTCTGTCAGGCTTGTGTTACACTTGTGTTAAGGTTACTGTATAATCTACTCTGACTGGCTGCTTCATATTGTTAAGAAAATCAAATGTTATGCACGAGGGTTTCATACAGTCATTTTCTGTCTCAAGGTTTGTAATTTCTCTTTTATTTTCTGTTAAAAGGCAGTGGATAAAGATTTAAAATACAGGACAAATTTGCTTTCTGATGGAATCTGGTGTCCCGGCTGTGATTGTATTCCTTGTTTTAAATTCCAAGCTGTTGTGTTGTCTCCCCTCCAAGGCTTATGCCTACAAACTTTAAGTGACCTTCCCCCATAACAGCAAATCACGATTATCTGTCTCCTATAAATCCACTGTTTTGTGTGTAAACAAAGAAATGAGACAAGTCACAGAAATGCACACACACACACTCACTCTCAGCACTCTGCAGGGAGTTGATAGAGGCTCAGTCAATGGGCGGAAACAGATTCCAGTATCATTCTGATCTACACACAGTATATAGTTTGTACTCAACATGTCTGAAGCTGTACCTGCGTTTGAACTCCACAGTCACTCTTTGCTGAACTTTCACCTTTCCTTCAGCATGCAGTCTAAGCTGGACGGCCTGCAGGTCTTACAGAGACAGCGGATAGGGCAGCAGGGTTGTAACTCGGCTGCTTTTCACTAACCAGGGCTGCTTGATCATTTCTACTTCACTTAAATCACTAACTGTCGCACACCGTGAATGAAATTAATCACCTGAGATATTTTGGCTATGTCGCAGAGCGTGCAGGCATGGATCTCAGGGAGATGTGGCAGGGTGTTATTATCTGGTGGGAAGGATTATAGTAGCTGGAAACTCCCGTAATTCATGCCTGTCAAGGGCAGCGAGGGGCCGATCACATTCGTGCTGTATAAAATTAGGCATGGGATGCCACTGCATGCCCAAAGCTTCGGTCATAGTTTCATGAGTAGCTTGACATACTTAAACTGTGTGTTAATGAATGTTAGTATTGTATGCACATTTTTCATACTTATAAAAGTGCACACAAAAACTAATGTGCTGCAGAATTCAAATTCTGTTTTTGCATAATCCCACAACAAGAGAAATAAACACTTCCTATACAGTCTATGGGGTCAACACACCCACTCGTTCATTTCTGACCATATACAGATCGCCAATACCATAAGGAACTCAATTTCGACAGATCTTGCATCTGAGCTTTGGAAATAATGTATCTGCACAACGCTGAGTATAGGGTGTAAGTGGGTGTAAATCCCACGCATTAACTTGGTCACCTCTGACTCTAATCACACACCTCTAAAATGTTGGGGAATTGTAAACCCTGCAAAAAAAAATAGCACATGCAAAATGAACATTACAATTCAAAACTACACAATTACAGCTTTTACTATGCTTAATTCTTCCCCATGAATACAATCCAGCTATTCATTTATTCTCCTGCATCCTCGACAGATATCCTCACCAAGTCCTGCAGCGCTGTTTTGATCCACTGTGACAAAAGTGTCTTTACCACCTTAAAGCAGCTTGGTTCTCATGTGCTCCTCACACTGATCGGTTTCTGTTTTTAGCACCAAGTTTCCAACAGAAGCGGCCACAAAACAGCTGGGAACAAAATTCAGCTGACATGTTGAGAAGTACGTTGTCGGGCATCAGGTTGATTTGCAGGCATGGGAAATAGAGAAATAATGCAAACAAGAGGCCAGCGATAAACACAGTGTTCGACACATGAATAAACATGAAATACCAGCTCAGTGAGTTAAATCAAATTTCCCTCCAGAGCATAAACCTACATGATAACAGCAAAAATAAGCACGGTAGTTGGTTTAAATCTAACTAAATACACAGAAAGAAACCTGTTTTCACCACCTTTGTGAAACGTGGCTTAAAATTTACTGTAATCTTTCTTACTGCCACGAACATAAACACAAACGGACCACTTCAAAGCTGTGCTACTAAAACTGGTTTTGTTATTGACCAAAATCCTTTGATTTCAGTGGCATGGATAAACTCTAGACCTGGCCTCCCCTGGTGTTCATCATGTTTCACCTCTATTTACTGCTTACTTTGCTTTCTCCCACGGACTCCATGCAATACCTGGATCTTTACAAATGTCTCTGTAGCCAGGTTTGGGTCCCGTTGCCTGTACAGCAGGTGACCTCCAAACTCAGCTTAGAGGCCCTGGAACAAATGAGAAAAACAAATCCCTAGAGAGGGAGATTATCTTTAAGGGATCAGCCCTGACCCGAGCCACCTCCATGCCACATACTCCTTACCTCTGTTCTCCACTTTCTAGCAACGGTTAGCACACAGTCAACTCCTGTTTACCCTCAGGTCATGTCGATAAGATTACACATTGCCATTTGATGTCTAAAAAAAATGTAAAAAATGAACTGGGTCCAGAGAAATTAAGCATGCCAAAAAAATCTTATTCACAAGGCGACCTTTTCCTTTCCTGTGTGATTCAAAAAGGCCTCACTCTGAATGTAGGTTAATGTACACTGGCGCTGACACATGTTGCCAGCAACCCTACGCATTAGCTGTCACATGCGATCATCCTCAACACCCACCAGTCATTTACAATTCTGCTGGGACAAACATGGAGGAAGAGCAGGCAGCGAGTCCAGCGTGTGCACAGAGGAAACACTACGCACACAAAACCATAACACATTAATGTACATACTGAGGGGATGCAGTTAACTGTGGGGTTGCCAAGTGGATCTGCTGACCGGGAGTGTTTATTGTATGTATAGTTTATATAGTCTAGTGGCTCCCTAAAGTCACAGGGTATGAAACCACAACCCCAAGAAGTGGGCTATGCATGAGAGTCAAAGCCAAGTCTCTGGTTGGCTCAGATCCAGGTGGTTAGCACCACGGCAGCACATTCTGCATGTTAGCTCAAGAAGTGCTGAGAACTGCTCCCCAGTCAGCCTCTCTATAGTATTTGACAGGTTCAACAGCAGAAGAGCAGGCGTATACCCAGCTAGAAGTCTTGCCTGTGCTCAGCCGCTTAGTCCAAACTGCTGCTGACAGCATCTATCAGGAGCCAATCAGGTGATCAACACAAATGTGCTGATGAAACATAAACTATACAACTACAGAAATATGCATTTTAGAAGCTTTCTGCATAGCATATTTGCAAATGCTGTATTGTTAGATGGTGTATCTGCACATAAGTCCTAGTGGCAGGTGGAGAAAGGAGGAGATTAGTTAAACAGGGATAGACACTAATATTTTTAAGCAATGGCCACTACACCCCTAACTTTGGTGGCCAAAAAGTGAACAAAAAGCGAAAAAACAGAAAAAGCAATTTAACACAGCTTAACACAGCCCTCCTTAATCACGGCATATTTCCACAGAATGAAAATATGTATATCTTATTTTTCACATAAAAACATATTTCAAATGAATTAGGAAATAAATGATTGTATTTTTATGTAAATATTTACTTTGATTAAAAAAATCTTGGCATCAGCAGTTTTAATGATGTATTATAAGCTGCTTAGAGTTAATGTTAAGAAGTTAAACAGGTTATAATTCCCTCACTGATATCTATATCATATTGCTGTGAAAGCATCTACATCAAACTGTACTTCATTCTCCTTATTTCATTCTGGCCAAAACCTAAATTTTACAAGATTACAATTGAATACATCATAAGCATATAATTTGCCATTGCTCAGTTTTACAGGGTAGAGCCTAAACACATCATAATGTGACTCTGAACATCCGCTGACGTTAGCAGATGCTCCGTTATTTAGCAGAAGTGTGCAGCTAACAGTTAATAGCGTTAATGCTGGTCTCCCAATTGCATATCTAAAGAAAACTCTTCATTTCAGTTTCACAAATCAGCCCTTCCTTGTCCATTGTGGCACATTCAAAGCAAGCGACAGGTGTAAATACAAACAGGGAGTCCGACAAAAGTTCAGTCACGATGTGCAGCGGCCAGTTAAGACACTCCAATAGAAACAGTGCAATCAATCTGTTTTGTCACTGACTGCTCACTAACGTCACATTCAGAACACAGTTTAGATTTAAGACACAGACGCCACGATCTCATTGAGACATGCTGTCCCGTTCTCAAGAAAGACCTCATAAAACTTGGTGGCCACAGGGGGCCTCCTACAGGGGATGTTTGGTGGCCACAGAGTAACTATTTGTGGCCATCGGGCCATTGGGCCACGGCTAATGTCGAACCCTGTTAACATTTCATCTCCAGTTTTGATTCTTTCACAGTTACATTCTAAGAAATTGGTTCAATTAAACACCACAAATTATTCTGCCATTATGGTGACCCAGTGCCGCTGAATAGGAGGTTTACACCCATCCACCCAGAGCAAATAAAATGAACGGTCCAACAGGATCATGAGTACAGTTTGTCCAGTAGCATCAGGCCTGCTCATTGTAAAGCTTGACATTATTTTTCCTAAAAGGTCAACTTTAATTCTGACCTCAAAAGAACAAAAGGTCCCGCACAAGCAGTACAAAATGCAAAAGAAAAAGAAGGTTAGAGGGCAAAGAAGCGTGCAAACACACACACACACACACACACACACACACACACACACACACACACACACACACACACCCACACCCACACCCACACACACGTCAGGCCAAAATAATGTGTCTGTGCAATGACCTTTTTCAAATTCAGTGTGTTCACCTCCAAAGGATTACAGGCCCAGATGGCGACTGGATGAACAATGCAACACCTGCTGAGGGACATAGCGCAATTAGGTTCTCGCTAAAAACTACTACGAAAAGAAAAACCTCAGTCTACACATTAAATTATCAGAAGAACACATACGTTGTGTGTTGACTACTCTAACTCTGACCACAACTGCAATATAATCCAGCCCTTTAGTCTGCATCTTAAGCCAGTGTCCCTCCTCACATTGCACAATAGATATCAACGGTTTTCTGAAATTTCTTCTTGCAAGCAGAGAAGAGGAGAAGGTAGTTGTGAGGTCCAAATAGTGCGATTAAATTGTTTCTTAAAAGGTGTAATCCGTAAGTTTTAAATAAATATCTGCTGTTGTGTTTGTGAGGCTGTTTTAATTTGTTGTTGCTGTTATGCAGTTAAACTGTTTTGAACCAAAGTGAAATCAAATACTGAATATCATGAGGTAAAGTGATGAAGTTAGCCTGGATCAGCACCGTCATGGGGACAGATGCAACCAGACAAACTTGATCAACGTGTCTCAATTTTCTCATTTAAAGACAGTCACACACACCTTGAAATCTGACCAGATTGGATTTAGCAAAGAGGAAACACAACTACTGACTCATGTCAGTTAGTACAGCTTTCTGATACAGAGAGCACAACTGTTCTACAAATGCTCTCCAGTGCTACAGCTTGGATGGCATGTCTAAATGTCCACCTCCTGCATCTCTATCATAAGGCAGAGGCTGTTTTTACCATCTGTTGTCACCTCTCATCATCATTGTAGCTCTATGTATTACCTATTGTAGCCTGAAACGTAATTTCCTGTTCAAAATGAGAGGTTAAAAATAACATCAGTCGCTGTAACCTTGGCTCAGGTGAGAGCTTCTTCACAGGTATGGCTGACTATTGATGTATATTTAATAAGGTGAAAGATTTGCAGTGGTGCATGTGGCTGCCCTTTCAGAGCGGGCGCCCATGTCACCCTTTTGGACCGGCCAATTCCAGAGATGTCAGCAGTGGTGAGGCAGACTGGTCGGAGAGCAGGGGGACAAAGTGCTTAGAGGGGAAGCAAGGGAAAATATTTAAATTTAATTCTGACATCGACTGATACTGATTCATTTACTGGCTGATTCTGACAGGCTTCCAAATGTGTATTAAAAAGAAATATTAGAATAAAATATTCAAAATATACACAGATTTTTCCTATAAACAAAAATGAAACGCTTCGTATTCTGAGAGTGAATCAGTGTAAAATAGTCAAATAATAATTGATAATTATCTCTTTCTGCATGTAGGTAAATATAGTTGAAATCAATGTGATGATTTTAATAATAATATTATAATATCTGTTGTGATATGAGTATAACAACTGATGTTCGCTTAATTGAACACTGCGATGCATGGTATCATATAAAGCTCTTGGTATTAAAAAAGTATTAACAAATATTAATTTGGTACAAAAATAGCATGATGTGTTCATAACAGTCAATCAATAAATAATCATAATATATAAATATAATGGCCAAATGTTTAAAGCTTCCTCTTTATACCACTGGAACGATTTGCAACTTCTCTCTGAATTATATCATTTTAATCTAAAACCTTTTGCGCTTTTAATTGTTGTTCAGACAAAATATTCTGTCCATCTGTCCTTTTTTTGGTATTTTAGAGATTCGATTATCAAGTAATCTTTAGGATAATTGAATTATTATTATGTGCAGCTTTAAATTCTTTTGTCACAATATTTTACTCAAACCAGATAAATGTTGAATAGAGCTGAAACCATTTGCAGATTTATAGCTGATTGACAAAAAAAAAAGCCAACTGTTTTGATCATCAAAAAAAAATCATTTTTCAAGCACAAAGGCAAAACATTATCTTGTTTCTGCATCTCAATTGTGAGAATTTGCAGTGTGGTTTTATCTTATGTGACAGTTAGCCAGATATATTTGGATTTTAGAGTGTTCCTCAGAAAAAACAGGTAATAACTGAAGATGTCATGTTCGGGTTTATTATGTAATTGAGATCATTATTTTTCTCTACTGTCTGACATTTTATAGACCAAAGGGTTAATCAACAGATTAATCAGTATTGAAATGGGGCTTGAATTATCCCCCTAATTGTATATGTCCTTAGACATTGCCTTACTTACCACACTTACAAAGAAGTATAATAGTACACATCATGGACATGTAATGTTATGTACTGTTTATCATCTGACTGAATTGTCCTTGCCCTCTTTCCTCCAGCTAGCAGTCACATGCGCACAAATATATTCATCAACATAGTTGCAGGCACCATCCACACACACACATATGTACCGCTTCCCACTGCGTTGTAATTCCCTTCACGCTGCACTTTTAATAAATCATAACATCAGGCTTTGCCACTAAGATGCCCTGTTCAAATAAAACATTCGCCCAACCAAATACTCCTGGGGCTCAGAATATCTCCCACATTTTCCATCCTGAGTGAAATACTGTCGATTCAGAGGTTTCTCGCCTTCCTCTCTCTGAGCTGCTCTTCCCCATCGCTGTCTTGTGTATACTACATCTCATTGTTTGAGGTGTGTGAAACTCTGAAGATTAGGGTAAATACATGACATCTTGAGCTTATGGCATAAATATTTAAGAATGGAAGACAGGTGGAGAGGGGAGGAGAAATATCTCATGTAGGGAGAGCGTCTTATTTGAAAGGTGTACTGGGGAATATGAAGAAAAATAAAGAAATTGTGTTTTAGTTTGGCTTTTCTAGAGATGGATGTCTTTCTTAAAGGAATCCACTCGAGGTCCAACCTGAGTGGATTTCTTGAAAAAAATGTTTTAATTACTTTTTTTGTGAGCAGGAGTTTAGTCTCAAGTGACATACTGAGCTCTTAAACGGGAGGCCATGGGGATTTACACAGTGAACAAAGGATTCCCTATTGAAACACAGGCTTTGTGCAGCAGAAAAGCAGCTTGTAGCTCTATATTTTCTATCTATTCACTGTTCTGCTTCATGTTGCGAAACCCATCAGCGCTAATGAGTAGCTTTATAAGAGGAAATAGAGCGTAATTGGTTTTTCTGAGCAATACAAAGATGTGGTGGGAAAGATGTCTGTACATCTCATATCAAGCATATATACAGTACCTTCTACCAAGACCTGACTGACTGGCACACTACATCCAGATTTCTGACACCATATACCATGGAGCACATTGACAGCCTCTCAATGTGGCACTGACTCCTCTTTATGTACTCTGCCCCCAGGGTCTGTCTGTCCACACAAGCTTTATATGAGAAAGCCTGTCATAACAGCCATGTTACAGTGTGAGGCATGCCCGTTTCACTGGGATCCCTGGCCAAAGCATACAAACTCCGGTTACTGTAAATTCAGAAGAAGTGCCAGGCTGCTCTGAGCAGATGTGTCACCACCAAATCCCCTTGGGAAACAGAGGTCATAATTTCCATTCAACACCTAATGCTCCTACACATACATGTTACGGATTATCGCCTTGCATGTTTTAAGTATATCTAAAAGAAGCATATTTTTCAGTGTTTTATAGACTAAAATAATGAAGCTGTGTGAATTTGAAAAGGCCCAAACCTGAAGCCATGCTACTGTGCTGTAAATGAAGGATTATCTACCGTTCTAAATAAATCAACAACTGGCTAGCACAGTCAGACGTACAAAAAAAACAAACAAACAGGAATTTGTATGCTGTATTTTTTTTCCATGCCTGGATCTTATTTGTGTCCCCGTGTTTCCACAGTGTCTAATTTAGAGTCCTCTTTAGCAAAAGCAAAACACACTCCTGTTCAGAAAATCTACAAAAGTGTCACCCAATGCGACTGTTAGAGGCCGTTAAAAGGCGTTATCTGTCACTATAAGTACCACAGATGTGGATCAGGAGGGGCCTACTACATTGTAAAAGTGAAAGCGAAACTTAAAAGCAATATGTTTAACATGTAAAACTGCATGAAACGTTGCATTTTGAACACAAACAGAAAGTCTTCTTTAGGTTTAGGCAACAAAAACACTTGGTTAAATTTAGAGGTTTGGGCTTAAAATGACTATGTTTCAAAAGTGAAAGCAAAACTGTAGACTATATATATAAAGATGGACGACATGTCTCCACTTCCTCTCACTGTACAGAAGTGAAGCCAAAATATCCCACACATGGGAGCTGCCATCTTGAGATTTTGACGTCATTTGGAGCCATAATCTATGCAGTAATGAGTGGGTGGCTGGAGCCACGGTATCAAGGTCACCCGCACAAACCAATCACAAGCCGAGTACAGTTGCAACTTCCTAGTGAGAGAGACTCACAGCTGCCAATTATGACGTCTCACCCCTTTTTTTATAGCATCAAATAACAAAACCAAACTTATCAGAAAATAAACACTTGAACATACACCAATGTGATAAGAACTACCTAAAATGACCAAAACTAACATGGAGGAGACAGGATTTATGACTTATACTGCAGCCAGCTACCAGGGAGTGATTGAGATGTTTTGCCTTCCCTTCTGGGAAGCTGTCATGTCGTCCATCTGTATATTCAGTCTATGGTCTATACTACAGCGCCCAACTTCCGCTTCTGTTCCTGTCATAGTTACTACAGTCGCTAGAGTTTGCTTTCGTCTTCTTTTATACCTTCTTTTGGTGATCTATGATGTGAGTTGATGATAAAACCTACTAGTGGGTGTAGTAGGCCCTTATTAACCCACATCTGTGGTGCTTTTGGCATCCGATAACGCCTATTTAATGGCCTGACAACAGTTTAATCAGCTGGTATTGTGTTCTTTCTAGCAATACTTTAAAATCTCCTCAATTTTAAGTTAAACAAAGCTGTTTAACCACTTAGACGTAGTGCTGGAGCACCTTCTTCTACCTTCTCAGCTGCTTTGATTCAACGTTCCTCTCACGCTACCTTTGTTGTTTTGTCATGGGCTAAAGTTGGCATACCGCTGAAAGGTCCTTACCCCAGCTGCTGCTCTTACACTTTATCTCTGTCAACACTCCTGCTTCCTCAGCCGTCTCGTCAGAGCTCCTTCACGTGCATTATCCCTGTAATCTTTGCCTCCTGCTGAGCAACTTTTTCTAATTTATGTGGATTATAGCCATTTGTTGCAGAAGGCAAAATGTGCAGCCGTGGAGCCAAACATCAACATTAGCCTCATGCTGTCGACTTACATCTTCTATTGTATAACAGAGGCATTTAAAAAAATCAATACATGTTTAGTTCAACTGTCTCTTTAAACTCATTGCACCCCAAAGCCCTTTTGTGCCTGGGTTGAAAGTACAAAAGACTATTTGAAAACTTGTTTTTGTTGCGATAGCATCAGTTGTTATTAACGAGAAGCAACTGCTGCGCAAATGAATCTGTCTGAGCTCCTCGCCCTCGGCCATCAATCAGAAGTAATATGCTCAATCCTCATTTAACAGGGCGAGAATGGCTGCCGTGGTGCAGTAAGAGTGCGCGGGGGAACTCCTTAATGTAATGCAGACCGTTTACGTAGTAACACAGGGTCGAGTAGGGTGTGCTTCCGGTCAGTTTACCATATTGCCAGCAGATGGTCTCCCACTAATTTTTAAAGTTTATATGTGTTTTAGTGGAGTTTTGTCTTTTCAGATTACTGAGCTGTGTTCTGCAGCAATGACGTACAGTATTTTTGTAGGCCAACCTAGAAGTTAGCATTACACTTGGTCCCTTACAAAAAGTCCAATGGAATTTTTCCATTGGACTTTAGATTATTGTAGAAAATGAGTTCTGTAACAAACAAATCGGCTAATGTAAAAAAAAAAAAAAAAACGTTATATAAAAAACTATAGCACGGACTGCAGCCAAGTCTTATAATGGTGATGTTCTTATGTAAATAAACACACAAGTACAGTGGGCAATGTCATGGTCAGCAAAAATTATTGAGGTCATGTCTATATATATATATATATGTGTGTATATATATGTGTATATATGTGTGTATATATATGTGTGTATATATATGTGTATATATGTGTGTATATATATATGTATATATATATATATATGTGTGTGTGTGTGTGTGTGTGTGTGTGTGTGTGTGTACGTTAAGTAAATAATGTAATTATTGTGACAGGCCTAACATCCATAAACAGTATTCATCTACAGAATGGTATTGAATTAATTGTGTTGAAGCAGACTTTTCTTGCAAGCAGGTTGGTTGTAGCATTTCACTTCCGCTACTTTCGGTGCAATAGTGCAAGAACGGCATTTCCTGGAAGCAAAGTTCAAATGTTCATTTGTAGTAGAGATGCATATGTTGCTTTCACAAAACCATGGTTAATCTCACTCAAATATTGTTTTAATTATTTAGCCAAAACCAAAAAGTGACCCACTTTCCCCTGCAACGCTATGATGATACATGTGACTAAAAACTATTTCACAGGGCAGATTCTTGTATTCTTTTGTCCTCCTTCCTTACCTGCATTTGAAACCTGACGCACAGGGAAGAGGAACGAGAAAGCAGCGAAAGAGTTTAGCCATCGCTTGCAGCCAAAGCTTATGAAGCTGTTCCAATAGTCTCGCACCCTAGGGAGCCATTCTAGTCACACCAAATCTATCCAGAGAGACAACAGTGGACTAACAGTAAGGATAGGCTGTTTCAGGTCTGTCTGTGCAGCATTAGCATGTATTCCCTTGGTCTTTGGCCAGGGTAACGCGAGATTCAATTTCCCCGTTTCTGGTCCACTGAAATCAATTGGTGCAGTTAGGAACAGCAGAGTGTGAATGATACAGACTAATTCTCTCGGAGAGGGAGGTTAATGTGAAGTGCACAAGGTCAGTGCATTTGTAAAGGTAACTTTGGCTTTGCCTGCGACTTTGTCTTCTGTTTTTTTTTTTACCCTCCTCTGTCTTTTTCTTTCTCTCACATGAACACACACACAGCCGCAGAGTCCCTTAGTGGCTTCTTTCTCCTTCACTCGTTCACTCTCCCCTTCTCCCTCTCTGCCTCCTCCTCTCTCACACAGTTCTCTCTGAGTTTTCTCTCTTTCCCACTTTTATTCCCATCCCCTTCTCTTCTCTCACTCCTCTCTTTCTGCATGCTAAGGAAGTGTGTCGACGCATCGCAGGGCCTCAGAGAGAGCTGCCCTGCAATAATTGGATTATTGAGCAATCGGCAAACAAACATAAGACACAAGGCACAGGATCAATATGGAACGCTTGCATCATTTGAGGTGGTCAAAAGCAATCAAATGTACTAGTGGTGACTAAAGCCGTCAAACAACTTGCTGTTCAGGATTAGTGAGTTTAGGAAGAAAATTGTGGTGAGACATCAATAATTGCTTATGAGACATAAAATGAATCCGTCCTCCGAGCAGACACTCCCCGTCCTGCTCAGTCTGTCGAATCTGGATGAATGTATGTCGCGAGGCTTAAACTGAGCCCAGCAGTGAACAACACAGTCTGTCTGTGGCCAGTGAAATAGCTTTGGGTTTCTATTGTGTATTAATGTCCAGATGGACAGTTGTGTTGTAATCTGCTGCACTTCCTGTTTACAGCCAGGTAGTGCTGTAAACCGGCTAAAGATAGCAGCAGCTTCATTGAGAAGCAGTATAAACTGAGTGAGTGGAACGTGATGGAGTTCTGGTAAAATTTTCGGTCTGTAAAGCCATCAGTGATAATGTTTGAAAATACATTTCCTGAATTTCAAGTAGGGTTTCAATGAAGGATTATTTTTTTAGTCTCCCAGAGCCAAAGATGACTTCTTCCAAAACCTGGACAAATTCCTTATTTCTGCAAGAAGACTTAAACTGCAGTCAATTTTGGAAAACAATTTATTTCAATTGTAAATGGAATGATCTGTTATATAGGAGTGGCAACCGCAACCAGCCAATGCTGAAGTGCCTTAAACTTGCATTATTTTAACAGCCAGCAGGGGGCGACTCTGGTTGTAAAAAGAAGTCTGATTGTATAGAAGTCTATGAGAAAATGAGCCTACTTCTCACTTGATTTATTACCTCAATAAACATTGTAAACAGGGGTTTATGGTCTCAATCGCTAGTTTCAAGTCTTCTTCAATACAGCATGATGTTCATTTACTAAATTATGGTCCCATTTAGAGTCAGATAGACCATAAATCAGGGTATGCTTTAGGCCACCTTGTGAACACCGTTGTCCAGTCTGAGAGTTGTCCAAGTTTTCATCTTACAACTTTAACCCTTTCACAGTGAGTTTTCAGTTCATGACAGTTGTAACTTTATAATGAACTATAACTATGAATATTAATCAATTAATATTAGGGCTATCAAAGTTAATGTGATAATATCACACCTTTTTACAGATAAGCCCACTTTTCACATGCAGTTTGGGGCAAGTCATAGTGAAGTCAGCACACTGACACTCTAATAATAAAAAATATATACATACATTTGCATTAAGCAGCATATTTGCCCACTCCCATGTTGGTGCTGTTCATGTTTTTGAAAGAGTATTAAATACTTGACAAATCTCCCTTCAAGGTACATTTTGAACAGAGAAAAATAAATGTACAGTTCTTCTGTTTAATCATGAATAAATAATCAGTCCCTAATTATTAAAGTTGCTGGTGGTTCATTTTCTATTGATCGACTAATTGACTAATCATCTCAGCTCTAATTGATAGCATTTTATAATTCACCTGGTGCTATTTAGCTCATAGACAGATTAGAACCGTTTCAGTACATTTCCTGATGTAAAAGCCCACAAGCCCAAAAAACAAACCATTTCCCCCTGAGATCCTCTAAAACAACAGCAAACCATGCAGTAAATAGCTTATACAGCACATTGTGCATCCGCACACTATAAAATCAAAAATTACTTTTGAATTCAGAATATGTGCACAGTTACACTAAGAGCTTTTTCTAGGTCAAGTGAATAAACATTGCCAGTCTTGCATACTTCCTTAAGCAGCAGACTACGGGGAAAAAAGAGAGACTTCCTCCAAAGTTTGCCAAGGGAACCTGTTTCACTAACCCTGAACTTCTGGTGTGGAACGTAAAAGTTGAGCTGCTGCCCGCCTGTCAGGTTGCGGCGAGGAGGGTGTCGATAAAAATGTTACATCGGAATTGACGTTCTGGCAGTCTTTTCAACAAAAGCCCTGCACTGTCATTCTGCTTTACTGTCTCTCTCTGAGCACACAGTCACAGAGACCCTCACTGGTTTCTTTCCTCTTCTTCCTCACCCTCTCCTCTCCCTCTCTCTATCTCCCTCCCCCTCACTCTCTCTCTCTCTTTCTTCCCCTCTCTAAAACCCTTATGACATCCTCCGGATTTAAGAGCTTAAATGTCAGTCTCATGATATCTGTGCCATTCAGATTAAGCCCCTTAAATACGATGTAAATGTATAAATGTAGGCCAATGAGTGGGCACCATTCAATCCAATTACCCGTAATGAACGCAGTCTCAAGGAATCTCAAAAGCAATAATTTCTAATCATTTTCTGTGGCTTATTGACTATTACACTCCACAGACAGACAGCTGAATATTTTCTACCTTCATGTGGAGATTTAAGACTTTTCTTGTTCATAGTATGTGACAAGAATAACTTCCAGAGCTTAAGCCATTTCACGCTAGAAAGTAACGCAGTTTAGATTTATTAGGTGAGGTCTTGAGCAGAACAGCGCTGCATTAAAAGAACGCAAGTGACTGGGTTAGTGGGTGTGTTCGGCTTCAGGTACTGGCTTATCTCGATGCCAAAACGAAGCAGGACGGGTGATAATGTTATGAGGAAGGCATCTCTGAACCATCTCCTTTATGAGCCATGGCGGTGACACTGGTATTCACACTGGTTCTCAGCTTGTGCGTCATCATGGGAAAATATAGTCCTGGAAGCCCTGAGTACTGTGGTAATACTTAACCAGGTGTCTGTCTGTGGACAGATGTTGTCACAGCGATTGCATCAAAACCATGCGTCATGAAACTTTACAGGTATGTAGTTGAGATCAAAGCAAAGGTTGAGTTTAAAATGACAGTCAAATTCGAGGATGGGTGTAGCAAACGTGCCGGATACTCCCACTTTCCACCCCTGGCCTGGTGTGGTTTCATCATTCGTCTTGACTGTAGTAAGGTTAACAGGGACTGCCCTATTTGCTTTACAAAGTTATCTACCAGGAATGTTTTCCTTTTTTTTCCCCTCCATTTGATAAAAAAAATGATACACAAAATTTCTCAACTTCAGTAAACATTTAGTGAACATCTATGATCTGTGTCTGCACTGCAGTGCACTTTTATATTTTAAATAAAAAATAATGTATAAACTAAATACCGAATATGTGAAAGAGGTCATTAAAAAACTAAACTTTGTCAAATAAACTTTTGGATGAAAAAAATAAAGTTTTAGTGTACCTAGCAGCATTTATCACAGATTCAGAGGAGTTACTGAGGGTTTTTTTAATTCAGGGTTTGATTCCCGCTCCTCTCTGTATTTTTGTGTGTACAGTTTAGACTGAGACATGATGAGTCAGCTAGATGCTGCTTACCTACACTGCTTGAAGGTATCCACAGTTCGGCACACACACAGTGGAGCGCAGAGTTTAGTGTAGTGATTTATTTAAGACAAAGAAAATTTTACATTTACATCCAGCCAGCGGTGGCTTTGTTGCATACGCGCTTCATTAGCGTGGACGCAGAGGGGTGAACATCTCCTGCTGTGACTGCAGCTAGGACGGACTGCTGTGCGACGAGGACTGGGCCGTCTGTGAGTGCTTTGGGGTGGGGGAGGGGTCCACGGCACCGGCTGCTCATTGAGAGGAGTAAGAACGATACAAACTTTCACACCAGAGTCTTCAAAACTCTCCAATAACACCAGAAAAAGTCGCTGGATTTGTCACTAATCGCTTTTGTGAAAAGGAATCGCTAGAGGAGTCTAAAAAATCGCTAAATATAGCAACAAAGTCACTAAGTTGGCTACATCTGCTGAGGTCAGGTGATAGATTGGTAGTTTGATTGACACAAGGGGCGGAGTCCCATGTTTTACAGCAACAACACTGGGCTGCCCGCTGATACGCCTGCTTGATAATCAGGTTAATATGCTCAGACATCAGCCGATGCCGATTATGGAGGAAAAAATATTGTCAAATAGGTCAACCTCTAGTCTGGATGTGGTATGAGGAAACAAAGGAAATAAACAACAATAGTGCACTTATAAACAGGGGTATTTCCTACCAGGATACTAGTACTATTTTCTGCATACTGCCACTTATATTGATGACTTCACTCCATGTAGGTACGCATATTTGTGAGATGTCAGGTGTCACCTTCAGGTCTTTCCTTCCCAAACACTGGGGATGAGAAAGAAATGTGTTCCTGCTCCACCAGTGGGTGAGGTGATGTGGTTCAGTTCACCTGCCGCAGGAAAATGTCTCGCACTGACAAGGAGACGCGTCATCTGAAACCATATCTCTTTTCCCAAATGTAATTTACAGACTGTCCTCCCAAGAAGAATGACAGCAAGTTGCCGCTAAACGACATACGTTAGGTTGAAGTGATGACAGCAGCTGTAGTAAAAGAGCAAAGGAGGAAGTTGATGTTGTTATAGAGCGGCAAAATCAGCACAAGGAGGAGGCTGAGGTGGATGGAGAGACAGACTGCTGTTTCCTGTTACACTTAACATTCACTCGCAGTCATTCCCTAACCTTAACCACCTGGTTATTATGGTAACTATGGCGACGAATGTCCCCTAATCTTAACTGAGCACTTATTTTAACCCCAACCTATGATTTTTCCATAGACTATACCAGTTTGTTTTTGTGCGTAAACCCAACCAAATCTTGCATATCTTTAGACTGATTTCTTTTACAACAGTGATTTGCAACGCCATTGGACAGATGATGTCATTACTCAGGATCCGGCCGGTATGAGGCAGAGGCAGCAGATAAGACCACACCAAAGCACTTTCATTGAGGTTTTCTCTCCATTCAGTAATAAAATGAAAGGTAAACCCACCGCTTGTTTCTTATTACATAATTACATAATACATATTTGTAAAACAGCTTTGTTGAACACTATTCTGATCGGTTGATGATGGCTTTCTATGGTCTGTTATTTCTTTAAAGCAGACCTTTGCTATGGCTGCAGGTCTGATCTCGGACTCTGGCAGAATGTTTTTGTGTCAAATTATTGATTTCTTAAGTAAGAAGCTGTGTAATAAGTGGGATAATGTACGGCTGACGGGTTATTGTGAAATAAACCCATACAGGGCAATGCGGTACATTATCCCTTACTTAACATATGCCATATTGTTTATTTTCAAAGTCAAGAAAAGGCAAAATGCTGTTGAATGAGTAAAGACTGCTTCAGTCTTTCCTCCATACACAAAGCAGGGATCTTATTCACGCACCACAGTGTGTTATTGTTGCAGCAAACTACCTTTCAGCACCTTCTGATGTCAATGAAAAACTGTAATACATTAAATGGTAACAAATCAGTCACAAGTCATCACATACTCTATATGCCGTTGGTGATGTTTTGATCCAAATCTCCAGGAAAAGTTGACCAGGCTTTATGCTTTGTTTAGACCTGGTGGCAGTATGTGTAAAGAACACTCTTTCTGTGTATTACACAGCTGTTGTAGTTATGGTTTGCACTGTTTGACTGGCTTTTGTTTTAATTTGGTTGTCAGTTTCAATGAATTTGTCCTGTAACTGATTTCATCATTTATTCATGGAGCACGCTTTTATGCATACACCAGTATGGACTATAACTATATATATATATATATATATATATATATATATATATATATATATATATATATATATATATATATATATATATATACAGCATTGTTTGCTGTGTGTGTGTGTGTGCGTGCGTGCATGCGTGTGTGCATGGCGTCTGCCAATGGAAGCCTCAGTTTTTCGGAGAGTCAAATATTAGTAGGCTGCATTGATTTTGGAACAAATCTCTACTTTCTAGTGTGAGCTCAGTCCTCGTGCCAAGTTTGTCTGGTCTGTCTACTCACTCTTCCTCTCCAAGCAGTGGAGTCGCTTCTCTGAGCTCTGTTCAGTGTGCAGACAGAGTAGCAATCGCTCTTTGTATCAGCTTTCTTTCTTCTCTCTCTCTCTGATGATATTAGGAGAGCTCAGGCTTGGTGATATAATATCTAGCATTTTAACAATTGCTAACCACCCTCTACACAACTCTGGGCTTGCATTTGATTGTTTGTTTTGTTGCACTCTTGAACTCAACTTAAAAATGTCAAAGTACAACTGAATCTTGGCCTGCGCTGCTTCAGCTGGAGTGGCAGATAGACAGGCTCAGGCTAAAACATGTTTAAGATCCCAGTCTTGATGCATACAGTTAGTGGCAATGTCTCCCAAGTCACTGGCTACCAGCCAGTGAGAAAAGATGACAGGAAGGACAAGAGACTTTGTTTGCATTACGTTCCTGAGGAAGGCTGTAAAGGCTATTTCCCTGTTCTGTTTAAAATAAACAGTATACTGCCCATGGCTTAATGCTTTTTAATTGGTGTTGCACACACGCACACACACACACACACACACACACACACACACACACACACACACACACACACACACACACACACACACACACACACACCAAGAAGGAACCAACAGTTCAGTCAGACTGTTTGAATTGACCCTTATCTCATTAAAGCAACTGCAATCATTTGTACTCACAGATGGCACAGCGAAATGTCCTTGTTCCATCTTTTCTAACATAATGCTTTGATTATTATAGAGCATGATTCATTTACTGGATAAACCCCATTTTCTCGTAATTAAAAAGATGAATTCAGTGAGGTGTGGGTTGATGTGTGGGGATTAATTATGGTCATGTCATACTTTATTGAGACTCTCCGCTCCCAAATCTTTCATCTGCAATGAACAATACTGTATGGAATAAATTGAAAAGGGGACTTAGGCATGGCCTTTTCTCTCTCTATGCCCTTTTGTTCCTCTTTCTGCTTATCTCTGATCATCGTCTTTCCTCTCTCTGTCCATACTGTATGCAGCGCTTTATCTGTTTCTGCCTTCCTTGTCTCTATTCCTCTCAGTTTTCTTTTTACTGTAAATCTCAGATTCTCAGAGGGACACTGACGTAAACCAAACGAGACACTCTCCTTGCAGTTATTTCGGTGCTTCAGTTTTATGTGGCTTCAGTGATAAATAGCAACTGAGGGCTTATTGCCTGTAATGCGTGTGTATGTTTAGCCTACTGTACACTCAAGTAAGTAATATCGTGAGTAATGTAGTTTTTATGAGATTCTTTAATCTTAATTTTTAACTTAGAAGACCATTACTAATAATGAAAGACCTAAAACGCTTCAAGCTAATTTAAATTTTTCCTTCTTCCCTTTTCTCGTCTAGGCTGTTCTCGTACACCGTTCATAGTTATACAAAGTAATGCGCTGTAATCAGTGTTTATCCCACAAAATCAATTTGAATGGAATCCACGCACTTGTAAACCTGGAAATACAAAGCAATGACAAAGCCCACGTAAGGAGGAAGTCAGGGTGGATGGGTGTGGGTCAGAAAACACCTGACTTTCACCCAGAAGACTGGGGTTCATGTCCCGTGTGAAACCAGAAATCAACATTGATTTATTTGTCACATAACTTACATACTTAAGTGATGCCACTTCTGGAGTTATTTTAACCAGAACTACAATCTTTTTCATAACCTAAGTAGTTTTGTTTTGTTGCCTGAATGGAAGTTTGAAAATTTTGAAAAGAGTGTAGTGGAAATTGATGCTGGACATTCGTAGACATTCGTTGACAAGATATCATATGAGCCACTGTATGAAGATAAGTTGAATGCTGACAGTCTGTATACACGTATCAGCTGTTTGAAATACAGTCACATTGAAATAAGAAATTCCTCAGCAATATGCCTTTAGATCATTTTGAGGCTTATAAAACATGGAAACTTTATAGCCCTGATGTGTGCTGAAAGTTGTCTTTCGCGGGGCACCAACAACTCACAAGTTGTTCTTAGACAGGACACGACACAAAATCTGACATTTTGCTGAAGAACGTGATTATATGTAAATGAGGGATATCGGAAAATAAGCACTGGACCAGAACAACTACAAATCTTTCATCATGTCTGCATGTTTGGCAAACAGGAAAGTCCTTTGTTAAAAATATTACAAGGCCTCAAAGACAAACATCTCAATGGAAAGATCCTAGACAAACATGCACTGTCGTTGCTTACAAGTGGAAATTTAAACCCTGCATGTGCATTTTTGTTAACATAAGGAAGGATTTCAAAATGAAGACTTCTCAGAAGCTTTACACCTTCCTCTTCCCAGAATTCCACACTGGTGTTGTGTCACTTTATAGGAGTGTAAACAAATCTGCAAACTAATTTAGCTATTGAATTACAGGGAAACTTTGGTTGTCAAAACTAACAAAATCATAACCAAGAACATTTTCTATCACATTATTTCCAGTGTCCTTTAAGGCAGGCTAACTATTATAATTTGATCTATGCGATATGATAGAAATGATTTGGTATTCACACGTTATGTATACAGCATGTTGTTGTACATGCTTTTATTTTTAAAGCATACTTTTTGGGCACCAAAGCAAGAGAACAGGGATTTGTCCTGGTCAGACTGTAGCATTGAGGTGTGTTGACACACATGAACACGTAACCCTCCCCTTGGCACGCACTGTGTAGAAGAGCCTAATCTGATTTTAATACACTGCAGGGTTAACAGCTGCTGGAGGCAGAGTAAGGACAGATCGGATCAATTACCCGATCCATCTATAGGCAGCGAGCAGAAACTACCCCGCACTGCCTGTGTGGATTAGATGAATATATTCTCTTTTAATCAGAGTTGCCACGACCTTTCATCAATGCCATCTTCCCTCTGACCAATGAGGTGTGAAGAAAGAGGAGTTGACAGGTTTGAATGTCCTTCAGTGTCTGCCCTGTATCATTACCCATCTCTCAAAATAGATCGAAGCCGTCTAAAAAAAAAGACATCCGTTGTCATGCATTCACTGTGTGGATGGTGGAGCTTCCAGCCCTCTGTTCAACAGTAGCGAGTTGTGGGTTTTGCTCCCATAATCATGGCGACAGTACCACATTAGGGTCCAACCACACATTCATTTTCACGTTTTGTCCAGATTTAATCATTAGATTTCATTCTTAAAACCTGTAATGAGAGATGTGTGGTTGTTTAAAGTACAAATAAATCACATTTATGTGATTAATGCACAGATATAAGTACCTCAGCCATAATCACTATTTACCCACACATCAAACATGTTAATATATTTCCAATAACAGCTAATGTAGCCTTATTTCCCCCCAAAAAACCTTTGTAACAATCATTCACTTTTAAGATTTATGTGTCCGTCACTTTATGGCAAAAACAAATCATTCACATTCTCTACCAAACTGAGCTGAAAATGAAAACGAAACAGCTGTGGTTGTTTACAATGTGTGTGTGTGTGTGTGTGTGTGTGTGTGTGTGTGTGTGTGTGTGTGTGTATATACACACCCAAAGGGAGCCACAATGGGACCAAAACCAAAGGGAGCCCGCTGAGGGGGAATAACTAAATCAAGCAGCCCACAGATGTTTGTTAAATACCACAATGGGACGGAAAAGATGGGCCCAAAACTGTCAGATTGTTGTGTGGATGTGGCATTCTGTCTGACCGGTGGTGAGCATGCATGAGACAAATGTCGATCTAAATCTTTGAATCCATGTCAGCCTGTCTTTATGTAAACTAGACAACAGGAGGAGCATAAGCCTTACACAAACAGCACAATGAAACACTTGGCATGCTCATGAAAAGTCGGGGAGAAAAGTTTATTGAGACGCAGTTAATCAGAGATAAGGGGTTACAAGCTGAAATAAATACACTTTGATTAGGTTTGTAAAGTTGTGTTCGATTCAAGAAGCTTTTTATGTGAAGAACTGAATCCGGAAGTTTTGAAAACAGAAATTGTTCAGTCTCAGAAATCCTTCTGCCGCTGATAAAGTCTTCTAATGGCTGTGAGACCTCGTCTGTCATAGTGAGCTACTACCAGTAAATTAGCAATTATTCAAACGTTTTAACTGCAGGAAGGCGCGTCATGAATAGAGTGGATGTACAGCAGTTTGTACAGTGGCTGAGCCTCCAGGCTAGAAGCACTGAGGCCAGAGCCTCTCCCAGCGTGTCGGCACAAGTGACGTGCCCTCATTTTCAACACCATTAATCTCTGGGTGTGTGTGGGGGGGGGGGGGGAAACGTGATGCAGTAGAGTGAGTTCTTGACTCAGCATTTTGCCTTGTCATTCATCTCTTTTGTGTGTCATCGTCTAACTGGATGTGCAGGTGAAGAAATGTAGAACAAGAATTACAAGAAGTTGTAGTTCATCCCCACCATCAAACCACCAATTAAACACACACACACACTTTTATTTCTCTGACAAGATGGCAGTGATTTATAATGAAATACTTAATATTAACCTGCCATTTAGTCAGAATTGAAGAAGCTTCTTGGATGAGAAATGAAACTGTCTTGTTGCTGCCAATTTAACCCTTACTCAGGTACTATGACCTGGATGACTGAGAACCTTCACAAACATATTATCCTCAAGAGAGTCTATTATAGTTTTGCTGAACAACATCCGTTATGGCCTTGTACCATAATGGGAGTGGAAATTCCCTACAATTCTTAAGACAGGCGTTTTAATGAATTACGATCTATGACCTGATTGAGAGAAGCTGGATAAGAGCCAAAGTAAACAATGCGTGTGTAATTTTCTGACATAGTTATTTCCTGCTCAACCCTCTGAAATGTAGTTGTGACAATGTACAATTTAGTAGTAGTTGTATCAAAACCAGGACCAGTCTTAAATTGGTACTGGTTCCTGATGGGTCAGAAATAAAAAAGCTGGTAAGTTCCTGGCCAATCAAGATCACACACACAAATTCCTCCCAGTCAGCAATTATTAAAAGCCATGAGCCTGTAGCCAAAAATACATAAATAAAGGGCACATCTACAAGGATGGCGAGTACACCCATTTATAAATGTCATTTATGATAAATATTCTAAAACACAAGGTCCATTTACTCAGCTATTGACCATATCCCACCAATGTATACATGCCTGTCCTTTTGTTTCAACCCTCCCTTTGTCAATTCAAACCAAGCCAGCCAACCCAAGTTGAACCCTGGTAAGGACAATTCAGATATGACCCAGTCACACCCGGGAGCAATGCAAACCAATTAGCTCAGGTGCTAGAAATACTCAGCTTTACTCAGAATGCTCAGGATTATAGAAAGAGGAGATAATAGTGCCTTCATCAATGTAATATATCTCCCGTTCAGGAGTGTTAGCAGCTACAGTGCTGCGTGTAGTGTCACGGACATGCAGCCACTTTTCTAGTAAAAGTCTCCACCACATTTAGTTTAGTTTGGCAGGTTGTCATACTAAATATAGTATTTGGGCACAGATGGCTTAAACAGCACTGGTATTGACACCCATTCCTACTCAGGTGTTTCGAAGAATGGGACATTTCTTCACTTGGTTGTTATGAAGACTCTCTTTAGTAGATACAGTACAGTGAAATATGCTCTCTGTAATAAACACACATACATACTGTACATGTGCACACACCCAGAAACACATGGAGTACTTTTAAACAGGTTTTTTTCCCCGTCTCTCTACATGATAATGTATGATAATTTTCTCCTGTTCACTTTCTGGCACCTCTCCAGTGGTAATCACTAAGGGGAAATCACCCCTTGAAACACTTGTGTGAGTGTTTGGCCCTTAATTCATATTGCATGAAATGAGCATGCAGCTTTGTTCACAGAGGAAATAAATGCCATGCCTTCAGTAGAGCTTGTCTAATACAGCCCACAGATGGGAGCTCTAATAACTGGTACCAGGGCCAGGAGAATACAACAACAATAAAATGGGACCTGTATGAAATGACAGTTAGTGATCTACTGGCATGTAATATGTCTCATACTGGGCATGTAACAGCACAGCCATCCCGATTCACCTGCTGATAATCCTCACCTATTTTATTCTCAACACTAGCTTTCATTTTCAGTTGTGTTTCTGACCGTATGATGAATAAAGCCCAATATTTACTCTCCTTTTAGTTTTTTTTTCATCTCCACCAGCTCCTCACTAAAATATCCTCTTTAGCTGCTAAATGCTAAACTTTCTTCACCAGCATGTTGCTAACTTTGTCTATCTGCTGTTCGATACTGAGCAAGCAGCATGCTGTGGGTTTAGATTAAATGCTCTGTAGAGCTGAGGGGAACTGCAGTCTGGAGATAATCATTCATTTATAGTCATTTGATGCATTGTTTTTTAAAGAAAAATATTGATTAGTACAGCTTTAAAGTTGTATTTCTTAGGTAAACCTACTGCAGTGCTTTAAAGTAACTGCTACAGGTACCTGTGATACATCAAATAAAAATAGCTGGATGTTAGAGTAAATGTGATATACTCTAAGAATAATTTCCTGGTGAAGACTTGGATTTCTAATGAGCTTGTCAACTGACTCGCAATAAGCTCATTGTTCACACGGATGTGTCAACACTAAATTACTTACAAAACCTAATGATACTGTTTTAATTTCAAGGCTGTGGAAGATGTTTCTATTTTTAAACACTAAAAAAACTCCCAGTTAAGTGTTACATGTTTACAGACATGCATTGTAGTCACGTGTGTCATTTTACTGGTGTGATTGCCACGTGCAAAATGAAATCATGATGTGTTCACCCCACTGACCTGACCTGACACATATCTGTATACTGGGTCATATACAGTATGTAAGTAGGCTATTACTAAATTTTCTTGTCTTTCTTCTTCTGCGGCTGTGCCATGGCAACATCAAACAGACACATTCCTATGAGACAATCAACCCATCCACTCAATCTGTCAAACAGGCAAAGGCAGCTGGTGCAGTATCGGCATCACACCTGAGTAAGAAGCTCCCTCCTGGTGAGCCTGAAATACCACAAGGCGCACGTGTCACCAGCACTGGAGTGAGTGGGTGTAATCATACTGGAATGAAGGAAGAACTCAAGGCATGTCAGCTGCATTCACAACTAGCAGGAAAACATCTTCCTCCACCCACGATGACCCAAAAACAAACCCGGTACACTCAGCTCACGATACGATACTATAACGCTAATTTTAACAAAACTTTAATGATGAAAATATAGAACTGAAAAGTAGTTTTTTATTAAAAAGACACAAGATGCAAAACAATATTGGTGTTTGCTCTGTAGTTCATTTTTTATGTTAACCAGCTATGCTACTCTTTAATGTAACTGTATTACTGTGTTTTATTAGTGTCTGTTTTCATCATTATTTTTACGAATTTATTCAGTTTTCATTTCACTCTGGACATCACTGAAAATGAATGCATGTCCTCAATGATTCCTCCAGATTTAAATAAAAGTTAAATGAATAAACTATGTCTAGAACTAGAGTCAGAGCTGCTTCAGGACAGACTCAGCACCGTTGGTTAGTAGTCCTGGTTCAGACTGAGAGGACCAGCCTGGTAAGAGATGTGTAAGAAATAACATTAGAGCTGATCAATTGTTTTGCTGTCAGCTGCTAAATTATGGATCAACAAGCTTACATTAGTCATGTAAACATACGTGTAAAAACACCAACTCATACGGCTGAGTAATGCTACATTCACAAATCAGCTGCTAAAACAAGTGTGTCTGTGTTTTCCGCTGCCTGTCTGAAACACAGTAATCCTCAATGTTGATTGGCTGTTGCTGCTGAAATGGAATCAATCAGATAGTGCTGTGGGCGGGACATTGAGCCAGACTACACAGTGGAGACTGAGTGGAGAGCACTGACAGAGAGAGGAGGCTGATGAGAACCAAAGTACCACATTTTTAATTTAATTTATCACATCCCCAAAATATTGTGATGCAGTTTTTCATCTCAGTGATGTATATTGTCATGTTTTTATATCACCATATATCGTGGCACGATATATCGTCACACCCCTACAAGCAGGCAAAGCTGCTTCCCCCCTCGGGTTGCCAAGAACGAACTTTCAAAACCACATTTTAAAAAAGGAAACAAACATTTAAATACACACAAGACATGAATTTACTGAATTGTTCTCAGATTATATTATGTCCCCACTTTGCAGATGTGAGCTGGTTATTGTTTGGGAATGGGCAATAACATGTAGATTATCTACAAGCCCAACAGAAAATTGAATTCTGGATATTGCCACAGCAGGTCAATGGTTTGAATCGTGGTTAAAGAATCATACTCATGTCCAGATTTTCTGGTGCACGGCTCCAAATCAATAAGCCAGTGATGAGAAAATGGGATTGTGGAAGACCACTGATTTCTGTGACTGCTGGCATCAGCAACTGGGAGCTGCAACGACACCAAGCAGTCCTCCAGAGTCGGAGGTAGAGTACATCAGGACCCATCTAAGATGGCGGAGATGCTGTAATAATGACAATGGTGCCCTTGACGAGGTGGAGCAGCCTCCAGTGGTACTTTTTCACCACCGTTGTTACGCGTCCATCAAGGTGAATCACATGGATGTTAATATATTTAATAACGCAGGAATCTAGGTCAGCGAGAGCAACTGTTCTCACATTCAGAAAACATGCACCGGCCTTGTGAAAGCAGGTTAAGCGTTACAGCAATGTGCTACTTAAGTGCAACAACAATTACCAAAGCAATCCAACTGTCACACATGTACAGTAAAAGCTCATTTGAATTTACTCTACAACATCTAACTGTTCAACATGAGGGAGAAGAATGAGTCCTCCTCTCCATAGTGGTTGGGTAGCACTTGAAAAGATTGGGGACAAATTACCCAGTCCTCCCAGTTTTGTACAAAAATGCATCATAAATTTCATTAAAAACTAAGGCTTTAGCAGTCACAGTTAGTCAAATCAAGGGGGTATGTTCCAAAGTCTTTTAATATGAAATTCCCTCTTTATGTCTCCATGAACTGTGTTTCCTTACTGAGCCGTGACAGAGGGATACATCTTAATAGTCGTACAAAATGATAATATACCTAAGCGTGACTGCTGCTCAACTTGATTGTTGATGTTGATTTGTGGCAATACTACGTGTTTATTTAATGTGTCTTCATTGCTTCATCCAAATTTTCTTTTTGCTTCGTGAATTTGCAGTATAAATTAGTACAAAAACTAACAGATGACTCTTCTTGTCAGTCATCAACCATGTTTGTTCAATTCTTGTGAGATATTTTGCGCGATTTCTGTTTTGTTTTTTAGTCTGGACTAAAGTGTGGAGTGCTGTTTTGTAGAGTAGTTATGTTTCAGTATCTACATGGCTGTGGTACATAGCTGAATGGGTCTGCTTGAAGTAGGTGAGATGATTAAAAAAGTTCTCTTTATAATGTGGCCACTGTATCCTGACAGCAGTACATGAAACAGGTAACTCCGGTACACCTAATGACACCTGCAAGATTTCACAGACCGGAGGGAAAGAACCAGTCAGAGCTGATCTGGAGTCTGCTGTCCAGCTGCCGTCTATGAGAGCCGGCTGTCACTCCCTCCAAACAGTCAAACTATGCAGCACTGATTAAATATGAATCATTATTCTGTTACGTTAATACCTATTTCTCACCTCAAATGTTTTCAGAAACATCTTGTAGTGTACTATTTAACTGTAAAATGAAACCATTTTTGACCCGCCAGCCATGTTGGTATTTCTGGATGGGATTCCAAGCACCACTCACATGACCGGAGTACAGCCAATAGGAGTGCTTTCTCTCTGAAATGACCTGTGATTGGTCCAAGTCTTCCGTCATGGGCTAGATTTTTAAACCCTGAAAACAGAGCCATGAGGAGGTGCAGAAGTCTAGTTCTCTCTCAGAACACTAATTACAATATCCTGAAAGGTTATTATGTATTATTTGTCTGATGATGTCAAAAAAATGTTGCCTACTTCAGCTTTAATGTAGGTTATGAAATAAAAATAAGTCAATGAATGCTCCGGATAAACCTGAATTATGACCTACATTACATTTTTTTCAGTGTCTCTCCTTCATGACCTTCAAGCCTTTCAAATGATAGTAACCCATAATTACAGAAAACATGCACCTGTGAGCATGCCTGTGTATGGTTACACGCAAACAACAAATCAGTCAAGGTGTGAATATGCTTCTTTCTCTTTCTCCAAGATCCAGCAGCTGAGTCAGATTGTGACTGAAAGCGAAAACTCCTGCTTAACAGTCAAAACCCAATAAAAAAGCCCCAGACTGTCTCCCTTTCAGAGCAGAGCGAAACAGGCAGCTGTAGCCAAGTCAGAGGAAGGCAGACGAAACAAAGAGCAGACATTGAACAGGGCGGTGTTTGCTTGTGCCAGGTACAGTGCAGTAAACTCTACAGGGAGAATGGCCAGATCGGAGTGTTTCCCAGAGCTGTGGACAGTACACAGTTGATGCCATCATAGTGTCCTATCAACAGTCTGACTGTGTCTTCCTGCTGAAACTGGCTATTTTCTTTATCGACACGCCACGTTCCCTAACAAGTAATTTTTACTCACTATGAAACAAATACCGCCTACCATTCAATTGAATAAAATGATAGCTACCAAGTCACCATCTCTATAGACATCATGTTTCTGTGACACTTTTCTACACGTAAAGTGATGGTCAATTCAAGTCTAACAGAAAGACAAAACTAGAAGTACCGCCTTGTGATTGTATGCTCCACCAACCAGTCAAGTTGCAGTTTACATCCACGGCTGTCCAAAATGTCAGAAGTTTATTATCAGATGTGTGAAACTGTCATAATTAGCAAATCCATTTTTGAGTTCTGGCCCAAATCATGTCTTGTGTGGTCCCCAAATCCCAAATTCAGTTCATCCTTGAGTCTAAGTGGATGTTTGTGCCAAATTCAAAGAAATTTGCTCTAGGCATTCATGGGATATCACGAGAATGGGACGGACGTAAGGTTACAGCGACCTTTGAATACTAAAATCTGTTCAGTCATCAGTTCATACTTGAGTCCAAGTGAACAAATGTGCCAAAATTGAAGAAATCCCCTCCAGGCTATCCTGAGATATCATGTTCATAAGAATGGACCGGACATACATACGTACGCACAAATGGACTTAAGGAGGGACAGCCCGAAAACCTAACACCTCCGGCCACTGCTCTTGTCTGCACGAGGGCATAAAACATTTTCTTAATAACCTCTAGTAATACTTACTCTAGCCATGCAGAAAACTTTAATTTTAATTGGCTGTTTTGAGCTCTCTCTACAGCTGGTTATCATTTGAAATGTACTGATACTAGAACCCACACAATACTTTTTTGAATCTTGCATTTTTACAGGATAGCATGTCTTTCATTCACTAAACCAAACATCTGAAATGTTAAAAACACAGACAGCCATACAAGAAATTTCTCTGAATAAAATAGCCTAATTCAAATATACATAAATCTGAAACTGTCTGATCAAAGAATAAGTGAACACTATTTCAATCTGACCTTCAATGTTAGCTTTTGGTACTTGACAGTTTTAAATCATTTCAGTTTGTAAAATGTATTGAGGTTCGAAATCCCACGCTGTCTGTCTTTGAGGTTTCTACTGCCACTCCAACACAATGGAGGTAATTGGTTACTCTGAATAGTCCACAGAAGACGCTGCCCAGTTTTCACAGGGATTAGAAAGCATTTTCATTGGAAACTGTTCACAACGACCATTCAGAGTAATGGAGACATAAATACATACACAAAACGTCATTTATCCTCATTGTACTGGTGGCTGAGAGTGACATCTCAAAAGAAAAGTGAAACCAAAATTGCATTACTTCACACAACCTGAGCTACGGGAGAATGGAAAAAAGTTGTAATTTGAAAAAGCTGACCCTTTAACATCCCTTCAATTATGACTTTTTTTTTCCTCTTCCAACTGAAAACAGAAATCATATTACACTTCCTGCCAAACACCCTTTTGCAGGGTCAGGCAAGCAAATTATCTCTCCAAACAGGTTCAGTCTGATATATCTTTTTCTTTGAGCTGTCACTTCACCTGCTGGGTCAGTGTGCCACATAGGCAGTCGTAGCGTTATTATACATACTGTACATGATTTGTGTAACTGGCGGAGCAGAGCCCTGAATTACAGGGATTCCAGGGTACAGTCTTTTATGGATTCAAATAACTGCTCGACAAACGACACAAATCATTTCGTTTTTTCCCCACAGCAGAGCAGGAGGAGACGCCCTGTAAATGTGTTTTCTAGGTCACCGCCATGATGGTAGTTTTTAATTAATTATACATTTTCAAGGCGAAAACGTGTGTGTGAACATTACTGGCTGTTTCTGGGATTTGAACATACAGGGCAGATAAGAAGTATGTTTTTATATTTTTCCCCCAAAAGAAAGCTGATAAAGGCTTATATACAGTACATTGTACATGTTAGTATTGTGTTACTTCCAGTGTGTTAGCTCGCTGTAGTATCTGTGAGACGTATTTAATAGAGGATTGGTTTTAGTGCTGTACAATAGAAATGTTCAAAATTAACTGATTAACCGATAACTGACATTAAGCATTTTAACGCTAGCGGTTAAATGGTTAAAAGATATTAATGTTTTAATAATTAATTAAAAAGCTGAAGAAAAACTCAGTGAAATGGTTCATCACTTTAATGAGAAAAACTGGTCCACCTTAAGAGAGCCGGCGCAGATACAGGAAGTTGGCTCGGGACTTCAAGCTGAGGACTTGTAGCTTGTAGCCTCGTAGCATTTATTTACCGACAAATAAACTGTTGCTACAGCTACGTTCACAGCTATAACACCACCAGCCAACCCACACTCGCCACCCACACACACACACACACACACACACAGTGTTGGAAACTCGCTGAAGTTACGGTGCAGCGGACACAAAGCCATCACAAGCACAAACACACACACTGTTCAATCGCTGACAACAGCTGACAACCTGTTAAACTAAACTAAATGTGTGGTGGAGACTTTTACTGGAAATGTGGCTGGATGTCCGCGACACTACACTCAGTACCGTGGCTGCTAACACACCCCGACGGTGAACCGGAGGCAGCGAACGCAGCACCGTGGCTGCTAACACACCCCGACGGTGAACCGGAGGCAGTGAACGCAGCACCGTGGCTGCTGCAGTAACTGTCCTGATGGTGAACTGTTGACTCATTTGTCTGTTGTGCTAAAATACTGCAGCTGGCGCACCGCTGCATGCGAGGTTACGAGTTCAAATCGGTTAATGAGGGTCGGCTATCGGATAAGATTTTTTTTTTTTTCAAAATTAGCATCCCGACTACACATGCTATTAAATCAAAAGGTAATTTCAAAACAGACCAAAACTACCTAGTAATTTATTTCAGTTAATAATTAAGAAAAGTTAGCACAGAATTATCATCTAGGTAGCAAAGCTAATATATGCCTTAAGGTGAATTGGGTAAAAATTTTAACTAATGAATATGACCAAACTTCCTCAGTTGATCACTCGCATTAAGATGAATTGTTTTTTTATTACCGTTTTCTGAAATGTTTAATAATTTAATAATGAATAATATGATTGCAAATGAGGTATTATTGTATCAAATATGTGCTACTTTACATACTTTCCAGAACAGAAATCTGAAATTAGATAAAGCCACGTCCAAGATTCTTGTTGTATTTTGTTGACATAATAGAGTTTAAGGGTTTTACAGAAGCACTTCTACTAAATACTGTAAATACTGTAAACACACATTTAAAAAATTCATTTGTGATGTTTTTAGAAATAAAATATTATATAAATCAGACCATGAATGGTATGAACAACGCCTCTGTAAAATCCTTCAGAATATTCATACTGTATGAATGAAACTGGAGAGTTTGGTGGATGTAAGTGCTGTTGAAGTGGAGATTTCTGGCTCAGAGACAAAAAAAAAAAAAATCAGTTTGACAAAACAGCCTTTAAAGATACGTATTGTAAAATTGTATTAATCTACAAGACACTACAGGTGAATAGGGTGAAAATGTAACTAATAGACATCACCATGAAACTTCCCCCAGTTTATTACTTACATTGAGACAAATATTTTTTGTATTACAAGTTTTCTGAAATGTTAAAATATGCAAATGATGCATTATCTAATGCTAACTTTTGGTGAATTTAGGAGAAATTTACAGACACAGATAGACAAAGTGTAGTAAAATAAATACCTTAATGTGTGTTTTGGATGTTTTATTTCCACTAGTCTGAAAGAAGACATGTTATGGAAACAAAATAGCTCAAAATCTCATTCTCAGAAATCTTGTTTTTGTCTGGGGTGTCATGTCTTTACTAAAAAAAGCTACGTAGAATAAAAGCAGTGAATTGATTGAAAGTAATTATCTACAAAGGTCACTGCATTAAAAGTCTCTAAACCATTTAGGGAACCTAAAAAGAGGTTGACTTCTGACTTCTTTTCACTGTTTCATTCAGATTGTTTTATTTCTGTTTACTTTGCCTTTGGGGCATTTGTGTAATGAATTAAGTTACCAACAAAGTTATTCATGTTTTAAGTCGCACTCGGCAGCACCACTTTTCTGAATCATGGGTCATGCTGATGTAAGTGTTTGTGGATGCGTGTTGTGTGTGTTTGCGAGAGAATAAAAGTGTTACATAAAAGGACCCTGGAATAACCCCCCCACCAACACACACATCCTCTCTATTTGAGCCAACTATGCATGACCTACTTTGGGAACCTTTCAAGCTCAACAATTAACATTTTTTTGAAGCATCTTCTTTTATGGCATCCTTTCCATGGAGAAACTGACGAGACAAACACAGGGTTTAAACTTAAGCACTTGGGCATGAATACTCTAATTAAACATGAATGATAAAGGCATGCTTTGTTTGCTCAGTCAAGTGTACTAGGATACAAGAGGAAGACAATAATATGCAAGGAGAGTGAGTCGAGATAGGTTCTCTCTGCTTCCTCTCCACCAAAAGTGAAATATAGATCTCATTGCTTTTTATAGCTCTGGATGAATAATGTCCAACCGATGAATTAGACATCTGCCTCTATTTAGCTCTACAAACAATTCTTTTTTTTTAATTTACGACAACAGTGATAGGCTCTTATGAGCAGTTAATCTTTGTAATTTGTGATTTAATATGTACATATTTCCCTGTAGTCACTCTATATTACTGATACCAGCATGTTGCTATATCATCTCAGATGATGGTGCATTACATTCAGCTTCTCCGCTCTACAAAGCTCATGACTCAGGAGATCTTTAAGACTACTTGTGAGAGATCTTAAAGACTGCTTGCTTGCTTAAGGTAAACATAGTGCTGCCATTCAGTTATGCTATTTCACACAGCAGCACGCTGTAAAAATCAAGGCATTCATCACCAAACAGAAGCATGCACTATGCTTTGTTGCAGCTAGGGTATTTAGTTTCCGCCTCCTTTTATGCAGTTTGTTAATGACCTCAACAACAGAAGGGAATGTCAGCGGTAGGTAATAGAGAGTAGATCTCCAACTGCAGGACTGGCCTAGCGGAAATCTGGCCCTCTGTCACCAGACTGTGTTTCAGGAAGAAGTTCAAATGAGGACAAGACAAGCATTCAAATCCCAGGAGCCCTGGCCAGCAGTAACCACAGTTTTATTAGGGTGTCAAGTCCGGCCTAAAATGTGTGCCGTTGCTGTTGTTGGCGGCGGCAGTTTTGTGTGTATCAGTGTGTGTGTGTGTGTGCATGGCTCTGCGTGGGAGAGGCAGAGTGGAGACTTTTAACATGGTTTCTTTTCTGTGCAACAAAAGCATCCTATCATTGTGCCACACAAAGTCCTTTTAAAAAGATTACATCCACTGTAGGCATTTACTCCTACGATCTCATAGCACAAGGTAAAACACATTTCCATTCATAAAGGCGGAACAGAAAGCTGGCTGTCACTGTGCCCTCATGGCTGTACAGTACCTGTTAAGATAACACTGTTGGGTATTTAGATCAGATCTATAACTTGACGACATTTTGTATGTAAGCTTCCGGTAAAAGCTAAGAAAATAAAATCATGACCAACCAACCATGCCATCAAAATTAGCCAAAACTTTGAGCTACTGTAGTTATATTTAACACACACACAAAAAGTGAATTCAATATGACTATTTAGTGAGCATTTGACAGAGAAAGCAACAGTATTGTGGTATTTAGCAGAGCTGCTAGCAAAACCACAACTGCTCTGGGAGCCAAAATGCTGATAGTGGTCTTTACTTCCCCCTTAAAATAGAAAAGATTTGTTTTGGCCAGTGGAACGAGCTGTAAAACACAACACTGACATATTATCACCTTATAAAGTTGTTGCGGTGAACTTGTTAGCAAAAAATGCCTTTTCACACATACAGCATACACAGAGCTCTGTTTTGGTCTCCACCAGCTACTGAGGAGAATACATGTATTAAATATTAACAAAACAAAATGTTTTAAGGGGGAATGATCATAAAAAACTCACTTTTCAATGCTTGCGCATATATATTTGGTTATCTGGATTGTGAAATAAGACAACCCAGTGAGTTTTTTGTGGGCTGCTTAGATAATAAAATGTGAATAAACAAGCCGTTCAGATTTGGCTCCACTTCCATTGTCATATACAGAGCCATAAGAATATATCGCCCACAGCTTGAGAATTACCTTTGCAAAAGTGAACCACATTTTTCTCACAAGCCAATCAGAGCAGACTGGGCTTTTTTGGGAGGAGGGCTTACAGAGACAGGCACTAAAATGGAGCCTTTTTGAACCTTAAAAACATGTTTTAAGATTCCCCGGAGGGAAATTCAGGTCTAGTAAAACCCCAAAATACAAGTATGGACCTGGTCTCTTTAAATAACTACCTAATTTTGTAAAATGAGTGTAGTTTTATTAACGACTAATTTGCATGTTATTGTGCCAAAGTTGACAAGCCCTCATTAACACCGCTGTTGAATTAGTCTGCCAGTTGATGAGTCTCTCGATGACTCTCACCAAATTGATCATCAATTATGCTGCCTTCAAATGAGGTCATATTTACCATGTTCACAAGAAGATTTCACATGAATGCCCCCTCCTTGTCGTATTCACAACCTCATAAGTGGAAATTTTCTGAAAGTTCAGAGTTCATGAGTTGTGACGTGTTTGCTGATGTCAGAAATGACAGAATTAAATAAAACCGCATCCCAATATGAGGCTATGAAACAGCTTTAAAGGCATGATAGTATTAAGCTTCTCCTCTGCGTGGGAAATGTGAAAATATCTCTATCAAGATCAAGCATCAAAATCATCTCAGCAGATCTAGAGCTGTTTACAAACTCCCTGCTTCATGCAGACATTTAACCCTTTACCTTAAAAACCTCCTGCTCACTGTTAGTTTCCACCTTGCAGCCAAAGAGCCAAAATGCCTCACAAGGAGCTTTTATTTTGCCAGGCTTTCCTTTTTAAAGATAAATTCTTATATTTTAAGAACAGCAGACAGCAGAACTTCACCAGTCGGGCCGACTCTTGCTACTCGTACCTTGAATTCAGCCTCGCCACTCTGCTCTACACAGCCTCCAATCCACCCACACTAAGGAGTGATTGGCTGCCCAGAAGATAGAAAAGAACTGGATCCTTGTGGACTCTATGTATTATTATCAGAATTTTTTTTTCCATTCAGGTGTTTTATTAATTTTGATTTTTTTCCAATAGATGTTCATCTTTTTTTTTTTTTTTTTTTGGCCATGAAAATATATTCATGCTAATTCACAAAAGAGAGGAAACATTGAAAGAATTATGATAATTTTGTTCAACTATGGGTCTATTTTTAAGAAGAGAAATGGTTCAGGGCATTAAGGTGGTTCAGGTGCCTCAAGGCTGTCCTTAAACACAACAAATCCTAATTTACTAAGAATGTGTTTTCAATGCTCAATCAGTATACAATTAGTTTTCTTGCCTCCATGAGCCAGTGTCTCGCTCCTCTCTTTAAACCGATTCACAGGTTTAAATCCTAGCACTGCACTGACTGCCCTCGGTGTGAAAACATGCCTATTATCTGCTTGGGAGAACAACTTGATTTTCATCACTCACTGATGGACCGGACTGTTGCACTGAAAGTTTGAATAGCCAAAGACGCCCATATACACACAGTGATTTATTCATGCGCTTGTCCCAAAGTGCTATGACAATGGTTCAGAAGACACTTTTGTTACCTTTCAGTTTGTGTGAAACACATATGAGAAAATATTACACTATTGGCATTTTTGAACATTGTTCAAATACCAAGCCATTTCTACTCTTACGAAATCTTGTAACTAATATGCTGTTTGACGTAGATTTTCATCAGCCATCTCAATTAGATCTTAATGTCACACAGTTTTACTGCAGGATACTTTTATATTGTTTTTGAGTGCAGTACTATAATTTATTGTTGGCTGAGATCAACTATTCCCAGCATGATTGTGTGGACTATCAATTATCTTACAGGGTTTCAATCACACTGAAAAACCAGCTTGGCCTCACCCAAATGGTGTGTGAATGACACAGCGATTTGTATGTAATATTGCATTCAGTAACAACGCAGTTCTCACTTTTTGGCATATCATGTCATTCCATGTAGTCTGTACTGACTGCAACGTAAAGGCATCCGTGTGAATATTCAACAAGGTGACTGGTGTTCGAGACCAGTGTTATTTGAAGTTACGTTAGTGACGTTTGTGTCTGTACTTATGTTGTTTACGTACATATTTTACTTAGTTTACATAAGTGTTGGCAAAACTATAAAAATATCAACACATATCTATACTGAATATTTGATTGATATTTTCTGCAGTATCAAGGTACCAGCTGCGTTTTCTGACACACACAATGCTGTTTATCTTTTAATAAAAATAAAAAATTTGATGCCCTCAATATTGTCAATTTTTCCCTCATGGTATCGAAAAAATCCTATTGAATATTTTTCAAACACAACTGCAACCGTTTCATGAGAACGACATGGCAGTAAATGACAGGTGAAAAAGGTGTCTCACGATGTTACCCCTTGTGGCGTGAAATGACACACGAAAAGCCTAAAACCATGACCTGCGACATGTCCTTAAAATGTGCTATTAAAACGCTTTTCCATGAGATCTGGAAAAACATGACCTTTTCACCCAATGTCCACCCAAACCACCACACAGCCTGGATTAATCAGAAAATGTCTTTTGAGAGACACAGTGATAAATGGAAACAATTAAATGAAAACACTTAACATCTTTTTATATGAAGTTAACACTTGTGCAGTGAAAATCTGAGGAATGTACTATACACTAGTACATGATGACTTTGATTCTCAACAGGCTGAACTCAAGTTATTCACTAAATGTGGATAGTTCTTGTCATCCACACTGCATTATTTTTATCAATATATGAGCTGGTGGTGAAAAGAAATTGATTCATTATGTTTGACACACACTCTTATATGTCTTGCTTAAGAGTGTATGAAATGACTCATACTCAGTGATGGTCAGGTCTGCACTTCAGTTTTCAAGAGTTTCTACACACTCAAAGAAGTAAAAAAGTAAGCTAAAGAAGGTTCATGTGCGTTTTTATAAAGCTATCTGGCATTCATGAAATCTCATTGAATCAAGGAAGTTTCAAATTGAATTAAGAGTAATAGACTAATAAAAAAAAAAAAACAAGAACCCGCTACTTGAAGTTTGATCAAAGATAAAACTTAGCAGAAGTAAATGATTGATACAGAGTAGTAATTAAATAAAGAACACAAAGTTTGGAAAGTACACACAAAATTAATACACTTGCATGCACTATAAAAACCCACACAGCCATTCCCCAACACGTTCACCTGTAACATCCTTTTCACAACCTAAACAAGTAGCTGCCCGCTTTATAGTCAGGAACCCATAATGCACTGGGAGCCCCTGTGCATGCCTGGTGTTGGGATATAATTGGATATTAGTATCCAGCAGTGTCTGAATTAATCAAATCATTTCCATCCATTAATTTAGTGGAGGAACATACAATTAAAGCCTTATTAGTGTGCTCTCAGGAGTATGCCTTTTCATCCCTCTGCAGAACATTGAGGGTTGGCCAGAGTCCAGTGCAAAGCATTGAATCTGGCGCTTCCTCATGACGGACACTCTGATCTACTGGCTGCAAGCTTAAAGCAAGGAAAATGTCAGACTTTAGTAAAGTGTTACTTTTCCAGTGGTTATAGAAAAGGTTTTATGTTTTAATACAAGCTCATCTAAATAAAAAAAAAATACATTGTTGGCTTCTATTTCAAGTCTTTACCATTTGTCAGATTATGAAATTATTAGGTCAGGGGGCTGACAAGTTTTAGGGTAATTCTATTTGGTGAAACATTACTGTGAAAACCAGCAAAAAAAAAAAAATGCCCTAAATAGGGTGAAAAGAGATTTGGAGATTTAGGCAGCGAGCAAACATAATCCAGCACACAAATGTAGGTCATTTTATGATAATTTCCATATTTTCATATTTCATACTTCTTTCATAATGGATTTCAAACTATAGCGCACATCTTTTTAAATATTCTTTAAGAGAATAAATACAGGGATTAAACTTTTTTTTTGTAATAGAAAAACCTCAGCATCCAAACCTATTAACACATACAACGCAGCGTTCTAGCTGCCTGGTTTGATTAAGCATCAACTTTAAACCAAACATCACATAAATACAACAGTTCTGGTTAGGGCCAATCATTATTTTTCCCTTCCTTCTCTCTTGTGAATCTGAGTTAAAATGTTTTTTCTTTTTTTTTTTTTTTTGCACAAAGTAATCCAGACTGCTCAGATGAGCAGCCATTTTTAATTAAAACCATTTACAGAGGAAACCAAAGTGAGAAAAAAAAGAGCCAAGGGATTTTACACTCTGTCATCCGAGGCTTCAGCGGATCAAAGAGTTTTAGTTGTGCTTTTTAATGGTTATGTAACATTTTTTGACTATGAAATATTGGGCATGGGTACCATGTAGTTAGTCCAGAGCTTGACAGTACCACATATTTCCTGCAGAGCATTTTCAGATTTCAGGCAGGATACAATAAAGCCATGTTTATGTCTAAGTATAGCTGTCAATCAATACAGTACTACTGGTGTAAGAGGACACTGAAAGCAGGCAGAAACCTCTGAAAAATGTTAGATTCTTGCATTCTACCTAAGACATATATATATGTATTTTTGTGTGTGTGTGTGTGTGTGTGTGTGTGCGCATTAATTGTATGTAGGTATGTATATGTGTGTTTGTGTCTGCCTGCTTCCTTGCCTGCCTGGCTGGCTGCCATGTGGCCCACCTCTTACTGTCATCCTGTCTGACATTAGGGCTAAGCTGGATCTCATTAGGACCAAGGTGGCAGTGATCCCGTCAACATCGCTTTGGCTCCTGCCATATGGGTCGCCTCCAAGGTAACGGGGCTGTATCAGTCTCCTCGGAGCTGTGAGCCTTGTCATAGCACATGCGCGCGCACACACACACACACACACACACACACACAGACGGAGTCTCTACTCTCTGCATGAGGGTGTACTGTACATGTAAAGCTGAATAAACATGTCAGAGAGGACATAAATAACACTGATGATAAGATAATCAGGTCAGGTCTAGATATAATATAGACACACAACATGCTTACTATATGTGTTTGCCACAAGAAATACAAAAACCTAACAAGGAAAATCCAATGTAGTCAATTATGAACTATCGATTAGGAAACCGTAAGAAAGATCATCATTTATTCAATTTTGCATGTTAGATACATGGATCAGTGTTTGGTTGCAAATAATACTTCTTATTTTCACTGTCATTAATCTTTAGATTATTTTCTTGATTAACTGATTAGTTGTTTGGTCTATAGAATGTCAAAAAATGTTGAAAAATGTCAGTCAGGGTCTTGTTTTGTCCACAACTCAAAGATGTTCACTTTACTGTTATAGAGGAAACAAGAAAATATTCACATTTAAGAAGGTGGACTCTGAATTTTGACTTTTTGAATTTTGATTATCAGAACAGTTGTTGATTAATTTAGTAGCTGACAACTGATTGATTAATTGGTGCAGCTCTGATTCAGTAAAATGTTTTTTCTAAAATCTTCTTGAATAATAGTTATGATAGATAAACTGTAAACAAACAAAGTGAATAACAGCCATCATCAGCAGTGTTTTGCATTGCATTTGCAAGCTTTAGTGAATCAGTGTGCAGTTGATGACCTACGTGTGGTAACACTGATAAGCTGACTGTTTCCCAGTCTCCTTCCTCCAAATTGAGACTGCAATCTGAACGACAACAGCAGCATAAAATGACAATAGACAACTGAAAGTCGCAGAGCGATCAGCGAGATCTGCAAAGTTGGTTTCAACAAATTCAATCAGGAAAGCTTTTTGATCTAATAAATCTCCATTTTGAGATTCTGTGCAACATCACTGCCCAAAGTCAGGCCTGGAATTGTCATGGTCAAGTCGCAGTCGAGCATAGCGGAGCAGCGTACGTCAGCATCCCAGCAGCAGCAGCTCAAATGCTGCACTTCTCTTACAGCAAGCATCTGACTCTTATCAACGTTGTACAAGTAAGCAGGAAGTCATTTACAACTTTGTTTAGTGCTTCTTTACACCAGCTCATAAAAAGTGTGAATTTATAACATTCCATGCATAAACAGACAATAGTACTGGACTTTATAAGGACACCAGTAGACAGACAAAAAAATCTTATCACACCCAGTTTCCTCAGAGCACAACCCTTTCTTCTGATTTACTGCAAATAAACACCAGCACCTATCGCTGTTAAGTGATTACACCTACTTCTGTATTTTCAGCAATGTCACCATGTGTTTCATGGTCTAGTTAACTGCTTTGATATTTACTGTTATTAATTGTGTTAATGATAATTTACTTCCTTTTGGCTTTACATGCAACTAGGACATCAGAATATACTGAAAGCACAACAACCATGTCAAAGTTGCACTTTGCCAGATTGGCAGCTGCTATAGATTATTTCTTTTTCCTCCTTTGGCCTGTTTGTTTTGTTTCGGCCCCCACCCTCACAAAAGCAGCTGTTTATTTCATCAGTTTGGCAGCAGAAGCATGTGATCAATCATTCATAATTTATGATACTACCAATGGCTTGGGGCTGTAAAAACAGATATTTGCATTACACAAGGCCTTAGCTGGACCTCCTGATAACAGATCGATAAATATTGTTGTTGTACATACATCCACGGGGCCCTGATAAGAGGTAAACTGTGCCTCTGTGTTACAGTAGAACACAGGGCAGCGCTAGCAGGGATGATGTTGTGATCACATGCTACTATAACAATGACCTGGACCCCGTCCTTTAATTCCTGTTCCCCCAGCCAGCATCCCGCTGCCTTTCCCAAGCCCTGCTGTTATTATTTTTGTACTGTTCAAAGCAAACGCCCTAAGTCCCTTGTGCAATATGAGTCTGACTGCAACAAACTGGCCCTCCATCTATCTGATCCTCTAGAGAGAGATGCTATTATACGGGTATACTGACAACAAAAAAACAGGAAAAATGAAAACTGCTTCTCTGTGTAAAGCTGAACTTGTTAATATTTATCACAAGCCTGACGTAGATTCACTGAAAGGCACTCACTCACTCAGTCTTCATTGTCCTTACCTCGACATGCTGTCCGTGATGCAGTTCTGACCCAGGTATCCCTCACCTCTGGCTGACAGCGACCCCTGTGACATGCCTGGCCGAGATTTCCACGACTCCATTAACGCGGTTACGGGCGAAATTAGATTCAACAAAGGGTTGGACTGGTCCCTCACATCATGCCGCGTGAAAGACATTGTTCCTTGCGCTCCAATCTGGTAATGGAATGAATGTCCGCCGGAATTAACTCCAACAATGGCCGATGTGGGCATGCTGTTGTTCTCTTGGAAATAGCTGCCATCAGTGGTCTCCTGCTTAACCCCTTTAGACAGGACATTGTTGGAGAACACATCGGGCTCATAGTTCCCATTCATGGAGGAGACAGGGGGTCCTAAGATACCAGAAAGACTGTATTCATCAATGTTATTCCTCAGGGACAAATAGGTGGTCTCGGAGGCAGGATAGAGACTAAGAGATGGTGACTGCTCACCATAGGGCTGTTGGTTCATACATCCCTCGTTTTTGTTTGGCTCACTCTTAATCTGCGTGATAAAAGGTGTGCTACTCGTGTTACATTTGGAGCTGCCTAAACACATGCTCCTGAAGTCAGTCCCTGGCTCGTTCTTAATGTACTTAACCATGCCCATGTGGTCTAAGCCGACGTTGAACACCTCCCCGTCTGCCATCTCTACTTTAGGGAATTCAAAGTTCTTGAAGTCCGTGTCTCTGTTCAGACCTGCTGCCTCTGGGCTGTTGGTGTCGTTCTGCACCAAACCCAGTCCGCCAGCAGGACTAGATACAGGAAACCCACCTGAGGAGGGGTTCTGTGGGCTGCTACCAGCCATGGCGCCCCCTGTGGCCGGACTGGAGATGGAGGGCCTCGCTGCGTTGCAGTTGTTGGCGGTGCTGGTGCAGCTGCCACCTGTGGGGCTCGAGACAGACGACCTGATGTTGCAGGTAGTGCTGCAGGACGGAGGTGATCTCACACTGCTCATACTCTGGGGGCTGGACATGGGGGATCTCATGATGTTGAGTGGGCTGGTTAGAGGCGGCGAGCCCACTGTACTGGACTCCACGGGGCTACATGTGGCTGAATTCCTGCGCTTGATGTTGGCCAGAGTTGCAGCGCACGATGTCTGGCTGACAGGACTACTGACGGACGAGCACACTGGTCCATAACACACAGGAGGACTGGTGGTTGACGACACCATGTTGTTGCTGCCCCCGGGGCTAGAGATGGAGCTGGAGGTCTGGGGGCTGCAGGACAGAGACGAGGCCAGCATCGACGCAGAGCTTACTGGAGTCCCAGCGGTGCAGTCTCTGGGAGTGGTGCTGGGCTGCTGGAAACCAAATGGCTTTAACTTGGGGCTCTTTGTGGAGCCACACTGGGTTTCCTCCGGAGCCCGTCCACACACTGAATACATCTTCCCAGGGCTGCTGCTGCCCCCATGCTGGCTGAAGGCAAAGTCTGCCTCCCTGGCAGCATTCATATACAGGCCCATAGACTCAGCTACAGTCTTGGAAAGCTCCTTGGAGTCCATTTCCTGCTTATGACCGTGGAGAGAGTTGTTGAAGTGTGGGAGAACAAGTGTCTGGTTCTGGCTGAGCCGAAGCATCGGCTGCTCCTGCTTCTTTGTATTGTTGTCTTTGCAGTCGGCAGCCGGGCTTCCAGCAGGGCAGCTGACATTGACTATGTCCATCAGGATATCACTACTAGTCAGACTCGAATCCTCTGTGTTGCAGCAGTGCTCAATGGTGCCGGGGACCTGCGACCATCTGTTCTCTGTATCACTTCCATCAAAGAAACTTTGGTATCTTTTGGTGTCCATTGCTGGCTCATTGATTCACCTAATATATGAAGACAAGAAAGGAAATGAATGAGAAAAGATGCACACAAGGCACTGGTTTAATAATAACAGTTGAGTTGCAGGGGGTGTTGAGGGTGTTTGCTTTCGGGCAGAGATTAAAGGTTTCATGAGGGACTAAATTATATGTTTAGGAATAATGAATCTTAAATCTAGAGTGTAAATATAGTCGTCTTGGTTTTGATTTGGATCTAATTCAGTGGAAAAAACCTAATGAGGCAAAAAAAAAAAAAAACGGTAGAGCAAAGGAAAAATGACTGTGTGACGATGTAGAAATATTATATCTACAGAAAACACACAATAAATTTAACTTATTTTGACATGACTTTAAATGTAAAAAAGACAAAAACATACTTGATGATGTTGTGTAAACAATAGGAAACAGTCCAAAACAAGTCTGTACAGTATTCCCTCTCTCTCACAGATAAAGCTCTTTATCGCTGCACTACAGGAGATGTACAGTCTGATAACTTGAAGAAAACTGCACCGCAAGGGTTAATGCATCTACGTGACGTCGTTTGGGCTTTTTTCAATTTAAATTCCCACCTCTGCTGCGCTGCTATTGGACATCTCAGCCAGAGATCCGCCAGCTTTACCGGGCCCATTCACGGATTGGCCGAAAGGCTGTCAGTCAATAGTTATTGCTCTTGCAGCCACAACATAGCTGCGACATAACTTAAAATGTTGCTTTAGCGGCAGGAGCCGATCCGTCATGTGCAAAAGCAACAACGGCAAAAATGGCATACTTGACATGACAGATTGCAACGAAGATGCATTGCTTCAGGCGATGTTTACGCATTTATCTTCCAGCGCGACGGCTCACTCTGAAGGGTTCACGGCTGTGGAGCGGCCGAGTTAAAGTTATTCAGGTTGCCTGTAAAACATCCCATGCACATAATCCATAAATATAAAAAAGAAAAGCGATATCAGAGAGATAATTCCTCCCTCTTGCTCCTGCCGTGACTGCCCAGTCTCTGGAGGACAACTCTGCACATCTCTCCATTTTACATTTGCGCAGAACAAATACTAAAAGAGGATTTTTTCCCCCCTATATTGTCGCCGTTAAAGTTATTATTAAAGTTGACGCCTTTTTGAATGACAAAAAGTGCAGAAGGGAAAAACAATTATTGGTCATATTTTTAAGATTTTGACAGCTCTGGGTATTTCTCAGCACCTCTTGACAGGTGCTTACAGAAACATAAAATCTACCAATAAAACGATTGCGGCTATTTCTGTTTGTACACCAAGTGCGTAAACTTCTTTGCGACTTTTATTATGGACCAGACACTGGGCTAACGGTCCCGGTGTAAAGTTATTAGATTTGTCTCCCACCGCACCAAAGGGACCGGGGATGCAAGTCCTCAGTTATCCGCCTGAACAGTGAGGTGTTTGCTATCATTATCATCTCGGAGACACTCGGCACAGAGAGCCACGCTGAGCTCCGTCCTTCCTTACCTTAATTACGACATTCAGAGTTGTCAGGTGGCCGTTGTTGCTGGGCAGCGATAATCCAGAGGACAAAAAAAAAAAAAAAAAAACACGCAAAAAAGCAAAGTCAATAAATATCAACTAATATGTTCTGCCTAGTCTTTCCAATACATAGTTGTCAGTTTGACAGCTAGACTGTGGAGAAGTGTACTGCGTATTATCACTAGTAATCCTCAGCAGCGAGCCGCTGCTCCTGACAGGACGAACGGCAGCGACGGGTCGGACGACAGCGCCGGATCATCTCACATTATGGCCGCACATTTGCAGATTAGCGATTCTGGGCCAAAGATATAAAAGAGTAATAAAAACAAACGAAGGAGTCGGTCGGACTTGGGAGTCAGAGCGACGTCATTTCTGTGCACATGGACCCTCCTACTGCAACGAGTGCAACACACAAACTCCGAGGTGGGGGAGGAGGAGGAGGAGGAGGACGGGGAGGAGGACGGGGAGGAGGAGGGGAGGCGGCGGGGAGAGGGGAGGGGCTCCGCTCCGCTCCGCGCAGGTAGACGGAGCCTCCTGGAAATAGGGCACCGTGCTCAGCTCACGGCCGGTGGAAATAAACTCTCCGGATAACAGCGAGAGGCAGCCGGCTTTTATTTAGATAAAATATTCTCTCCAAGTTTGTTCAATTTCTCAGCCGGTGTTAAATCATCTGCCCTCTCCCCTCACTTTTCTCATCTTCTCTAGTGAAATGGGTTGGAGCTCGTGCGCAATCCTGCACACGCACTGAAAATTTAGTAACAGAGCTCCCTGCTTCACTTTTTACAGTTCACCTGGATCTTATAAAAACCCCGTTCACGCCGAGTGAGGAGTCATTTTTACTGTGGGAGAGAAAATCAAGTCAGGATGTAGCACTAGAGCAGCTGCCTCCACTAGGTGGTGCTATATTTCTATTGCTGTTGGAAAAGCACTGAGTCTGTGGAGTGGTCAAGATGTCAGTCCATGTCAAACATCTCTAGTGAAACAGATTGCATGTGCTCAAAATGGATTTTACATTTAATTTATTAAGTTATCCTTTTGGTCTGCCAAAATTAAATCTGTTGTTGGGGTGTAAGAAAATATTGAATTTCACAATACTATGTTTTGTGATACTGTATCAATTCTCAAAAACACTATTGATTTTTAATGAATATTTACATGCATAGATTAACAGTCAGTACTTTATGTCATTTACAAAGAGATACGCCCTCTCAGTGTGTGCCCTCTCAAAGTAGTGCTATGGTGTTGATGTTACAGGGACTCTGACAAATGCAAATGCAGATCCCACTGTTCTGACTGCATAAAAAAGTTTTATGCATATTGTGGTGTGTTCTTTATACTATGAGAGTTGTCCCAAAATTATATCTAAAAATCTCAATATATTGCAATATATTGAATTGTAACGCCTGTATTGTGATACGTATCGTATTGCCAGATTTTTGCCAATAACAGCTCTACTCATGAACGATCAACCACTATGGCATGGCAAAATGGCACGTCAAGAAATGTGTAACAAAAGCCCTAAAAATGATATGCTTACAATATGTGTAGGTAGATTATTAGATTCTGTTTTTGAAATTGGAGCAAAAGTCATTCAGTTTGTTAGTAACCACTGAAATAGTGATGGATAAAACAGATAAATACCCACAGGTGATTCAGTATCTATCACATACAGTCAAATCAGCATACTGTAAATTAGACAATCTTACTGCTAATTTTCTTTGATGCACTCATAAGAAAGTAAAATGTGCCTGTGTTTATCTGTGACAACCTCTTATAATGATCATGTGTATCTGGGTCAAATTGATCACTATTAACCAATGATTATTATAAACTTTTTTTTTCTTTATTAATGAATCAGATTACCATTTACATCTTACTGTACGTAATGAGTAATGCTGAGTAATGATGAGTAAAGCTGTGGCCATGTTTGGCTTGTGATTAATTCAGGTCAGTGACCTCAATCACTACTGCACAGACTCTGGCTCCATATGACATCAAAATGTCAAGATGGCTGCTCCCGTATCAGGTATTTTGGCTTCACTTCTGTACATTGGGGAGAGGAAGTGGAAACACGTTGATCATCTTTATATACAGTCTATGGCAGACCTGGGCATTGATGTTCTGTCCGGGCCGCGAGGTGTCAGTCAAACCACACAAAAATCCTACAAAACTAAAAAAAAAAAAAAAACAGTAAAGAAAATAGCTTTTATTTTGAAATGCTTGTGTATTGTTTGTGTGCTTCTTCATGTCTCCCTTGACATTGATGTAAATGATGTGATTGATGATTGAAGAAGCATCACCTGCTGAGGCTGCAGTGTTGCCAACTTAGCGACTTTGTCGCTGTATTTAGTGAGTTCTCAGACCCCTCCAGCGACTCTTTGTCAAAAAAGCGACCAGAGACAAATCTAGCGTCTTTTTCTGGTGCTATTGGAGACTTTTGGAGACGTGAAAGCACGTATTGTTCTTACTCTTCTCAACCTGCAACAGGTGCTGTGGTGGACCCCTCCTCCGTCCAGAGGCACTCAAACGTGGTCCAGTCCTAGTCCACAGGCAGCGGTCCCTCCAGCGGCACGTCTTTAAGAAGTCGTGGACTGCTAAGTAGTTTTTCCACGGAGGTTGACAGTAAAGCTATGTGCTTAGTTTGCAAAAATCATGACTGTATTCAAAGAATACAACTTGAACCGTCACTTTTTGACCAAACATCTTGAGATGCGAAGTAGAGGACAGCTGAAGGGCTGCTAGCTAAGATACAAAAGCAGCAATTTACAGAGCTGCATGCAACCAAAGAAGGAAATGCAAGCGTTTTTGTTAAGTTAAATGTTAAATGTAAGTGTTAATGTTAAGTTAAACGTTAAGTTTGTTAATGGAAACATTATTACCCTAAACAGTCAGACTGCTGTATATATGTCTTTTTCTTAATAATATGCTGTTTGGAGTGATTTTTAGTATAATAAATACTGAAAAATAAGTGCCCAGAATGGTTTCTATAGTGTTAAAGTAGAGGTTATGTCTGACAGTATTTGTTTGGCCCCCAGCGACAATCTGGGTCTCTCATGTGGCCCCCCAGGAAAAATAATTGCCCACCCTTGGTCTATGCTATAAATGGTTTCCTCTGTATTTACATTTTACTGCCAATAAGTCATGGCATCAATGTGAGTGTAGACTCTGGTTTTACTCCAGCAACATCTAATAATCAGTTTAATGTCTGGAGTTGTCAGTCAGTCAAGTCACTGTCTGTTTCATGTGTTCATGTAGGGTTTAGGCTTTGATAGTAGACTGTCTCTCTTTATTGCTCGTCTGGGCTCTCCAAGCCAGCCTGTAGCGGCCATTACCAAAACGAGGCAGCAGCAGCAGTTAGATTAGTCAAAGCCATCCAAGCAACACTGCCCACCTCCCTGATCTGCCTGTTAATCACCCGTGAATGGGGACCTGCTTTCAGAGAAAGCAGGAGAATTGAGATATAACCAACGTTTCCCACCCCCATTCATGCAGCTCCCATTTGTCCATTTCACATAATGGGTGCCAGTCAAACACATCATGAGCAAATCTAATTTAGCTTTGCATCACAGATTTTTTCCACAGTGACAGAGTCATACGAATTTGCAGACTGACAGCAGAGCACGGCTGATATGAAATCAGGAATAATTGCCTCCCTCATTGGTAAAAATTCAAGGCAGCTACATTGAGTCCCACTGAGCTTTCAAGCCGTGTCGTTTTAGTCAAATCAATGATAATCACACTAGCCCGAAAACATTGTATATACATGGGAGCTAAAAATAGCCGTATTTTTAGAGGAGGGGGAGGACCCTTTTGGATGAGTGATTGCTATGATTAGGAGCAGGCTTCCACTCCAGTTTGGAGACATAGCAGACAACTCCAGTAGCTGAGGAGGCCAAAGGCAAAACAGAGAGGTGCATGCTGCGCCTCGTGGGGACAGGTGAATTGGAGCATGTTAACTCTGAAACGAAACACTCGTCAACTCAGCAGAAGACCCTGTCCCCATCGTGTGTGGTAATTACAGAGGCAGTTTTAATCAGGGAAGAAGTCTGTCATCATCATCCTCCCTCAGCTGCTTATTGTTCCAGTTTAGCAGTTATTTATGAGGATCATTTCACATCTAAAGGGATCATGTAGCCGTCCCAGAAGTGAGCCAACTGTTACCATTCCCTCTTATTTTTCATAACTTTGATTTGCTGAAAACATTTTAGCATTGACTTTACATCCAACAACTCATTCTTGCAACACATTATTGTTACTGTGGCCCCTTTTTGTCTTGAATTCCTCTCTGGTGGAAATAAGCTGTTAAACATCAAACCTGCAATATCAGATTTTTCGCTATTAGGTGGCCATGAAAACAAGCTGCAAACAGGACATTTAGCACCATTTAAGTTGATATTGTGAACCTGTTAGCAAACTTTACACATCCAGCAGATACAGAGCAACATTAGCAATCACAGGAGGTCGTGATTTCGGCCACCTGATGAACGCAAGTCCAATATTCACTCTTCTTTTAGCTTTGTTTTAATCTCCATCAGCTCCAGAGGGAAATATCTTTCTGTTTAGCTGCTATCCATCAGAACTTTTCAACTGAAAACAGCTGCCTGCCGATAAGAGCGGTTAGAACGAACGGCAAAGTTTCAAGCCGTAGAACCAAAACAATGAACTGAAAGACGCTCAAACCAACACATTCTCACTCCCAACTTGTCAAATACGGACGGCTTTGTCAGTGATCCTACATTTCAAACTATGACACAGCTACCCCTCTAGCATCAGTTTTGGACTTGTCAGAGACGACTTGTCAGTTGCACTCGTTACTTGCATGTATGTCCTTTCAAAATAAATGTCTGTGTTAACAGGAAATGTACAGTTTCCGCTTATAACATGCATACAGTGTCTTTTCAGAGAAAACTTCTAACATACTGCAGGTTTACTTAGTTTTTAGGTTTACTTGGAAGGTTAATGAAAAGATTGTGGTTTGGGTTACAAAAAGTATGTTTGTTACGTAAAATCAGTATGTTATGTAAATTGCGCACCTGGTGTATAAATATGTAAGTTATGTAACAAAAGTAAGGGAGAATAACGGTGACTTTGTTTCACACAGAGCGTGAATAGCAGTCTCCTGGGTGAAAGTCCTGTGTTTGTTTGATTGAAGACCATCCACCCCGACCTGATCACAAGCTCTCTCGCTCTTCTACATCAGTTGCTCTGACTGGTGCGTAGTGGTCGACCCCCAACCCAGTCAGGCGTCAGTGAGCCTACTAGAAAATATCACAGCCTTGGGTGGGAGGGTGTAAAACAAAGCAGCATTCCAAGTAAGTTATTGATAACTTACAGAAACATCGCATACAATAGTCCACATTGTCATCCTCACTCTCTGGCTGTCTCAAACACACACACACACACACACACACACACATACACACCATGAGCCACAACACTCAAGTCTGCATGTCTCTGTCCTTTTCTCACACCTCAGTCCCAATTATGCTGTTATAATCCATAAAGTTGGCAGTTGGCGGGTTGGGTTTGAGTGGTTGCCTAAAGTATATTTTTGTGGGTCGGGTGGTGTGGATTGGCTGTCATAACGGCTAATAAAAAAAAAACATGATCTGCACATCACTACCTATGCATCCCATACAGATGCTAAAGGGTGCCTTTGTGCATCAGTATCAGAAGCTGAGGGCCGCTGACCAAGCTTCAGACTCCGGACAGGTTGCTCATGTGCTCTTTAGCTGTGAGGGGAACTGCAGAGTTTTGGGTTGATCCCTACAACTCACATGCACATATTCGTGTGAGGAATAGTTACTGTAAAAATATTGATTACAGCAGCTTTAATTAAAAAAAATAAATCACTGCTTGTTCAACTGCTCAGTAACATAGCAGATTGCTGGAGAGATATCCAGACACACATCACTGACCCCCCACCACTCTGGCTAATACGTTTTGTTGTTGATCACTCATGTTGTATGTGGTACTTTTCATGCGTATATGTGGCAACTTGGAGCCCATCTGTGCATCACTGGCCTGTTTTCATTAAATGTGTTCATTTTGCCACAGTAAACAATTTGCTAGTTAACAAGTATTATTTGAGGAGAAACATGGTCTCATTCTGTTTGTCTGAGCCATGTTAGTATGGCTGGTGTATGCAGACTGAATAACCCCACAGTTGGAAGATAATAGTCCTGCCTATGAAGGTCAGACATGGAAATATATTGAATTTTAAGTTGGGGTTGCTATGGGAACGATTATGTTTTAGCTTCTGAACTCTCTATAGCAAGTGTTAATAAAAACGTGATTATTTTGAATGAACTCTCCTTCATTTATAATCCATTGTATACCGCAGTTGCAAAAGGAAACAATCTTTTTTTACTATCATGATATAATTTTAAAATATCAATATTTTAGTCTCTGATTCATCCAGGGTACAAATTAGATTTCACCTGTTCATCCAAGTTAGTGCAATATGTAATATAATAGATATACTGTAGTATTTCTGGTATAAAAGCAGTCAAATATATGCAAAGTTGTAGAGTTATACAACCAACTTGCAAGGTTTTAATGAATTCAGTCAGAGGTATAATTATCGACAGAAACATTCAAGTGTGACTGTCTGTGAAATTTTACAACGTTTCAAATAAAGACTTATTTAACTGGTTAACTCGAGAAGGAAATATATTAGGGAAGAACTGTCATCATAGGAAGATAAATGCATCATTTATGCGTTATTTCAACTTAAACAGCTTCCTAGTGTGATAGAAAATAAACAGCATGTTATGCAAAGCCTTTGTGTGCCTCTCGTGAGACTCCGACAACATAAATAAGGCCATCTTCCAGTCCCAATTTTGACACAGATTGCTGTTCACCTTAAGTTGCCCCACTACACGGATGGCACGTATCGCTTAAATGCTGAATGATATGCATTCTCAGCCTCTCGTACTATGTGTACACCACCTGGGGTTTGATCATCCTACTTAAGCAATGACGATTGAAAACACATTGATGATTAAATAACATGTTTATCCTTCGTGCAGTCAGAAATACATATTCAGTGGGAACACCGCGTATAGGCTACATCCTGGCTTCAGATCAGATTATTAACATGCAGAGAATTATCACTAAATAATGTGTTGTTCAACAAAACTGTGTCAAGTACATTATGTATTGATATTCCTGGTGTCTACTTGTGAATATTCTCCCCAACCTGCAGAACCTAGTGTGAGCTTAAAAGCAAACATTGAGATTGCATTATTGAATATTTGAGAATGTTTTGGTGTTGAAATATGACTGCATTTGATTTTGTTGCACAAGAAATTTGGAACGGCTTGATTAAACATTTTCTTTATGAATGTGCTGCAGGTTATTTATTTAAATTCAACTTCTGTCAGTCCACCCTGCTCAGACGGTGTTAATATTGGCAGCCTGTGTGTGTTTTAAATCAAAGACAGTATGAAAAGTAGCCACAAAGGTGTGTTAGATTTTACTGGGTTTGGTTGGCTAAGCTTGGCTAGATGGATTAAAACTGTAAAACCATTGCAGATGTTTGATAACAGATGTTCGTACCGCTAAGGAATTGATTTGAATGCATGCTGCTTGTTTGAGCGGCTTCCATTTTTTTGTCAGTTGGCATCTGCTGGGGAATATTGTGCTTTTTCTCCACTGCATTTATGTAACGGCTATAGTTTCGCTTTTCAGGCGAGCATTGTTGTTCAAAACAGTTGATCAGCTTAGAAAGTATGATGCATTCTTATAGATAAAACTGCTCAGTAATATATAAAATAGTTTAAAAAATAGCCTCATCATGCAGTGCATCAGTAGAAATGAACCAATTACAGTATATAAGTTAGGGATAATGTACAGCAAGCCGGTCATTGTTGTGAAAGAAACACCATCACGGTCCACCAGAGTCCGTCATCAGAACTGTGCCCCTAGCAACAGACTCTTATACATAGCAACGGTCTCTATAAAGAAATAACAGACTGTATAAGGCTGTGATTGACCAAATCAGAGTTGAGTATTCAAGAAAGCGTGTGTAATAATTAAGGGTGGGACGCTTCATAAAATTCACGGTTTGGTTCATATCACGGTTTGGGGCCACGGTTTTCGGTTTGGTTCGTTTCGGCACAGCGGTAAACGGTATTTATGGTACAGCAAGGAGGCCAATTTCTAGTTTCAGTTTGAACAGCTTTTCATTTATTTCAAAATAAGTTATATGTTTGCCTGAAAAACAGGTTGCCTAGGATAAAAAAAGGAAAAAGTGCCAATATTATTTTTATTTAAAAAAAATAAACCCCTCATGCTCACAACAAAAAAAAAAAGAGTAATGGGGGCCAAAAAAAAAAATTTTAAATAAAAAAAGGGGATGTTTTTTTTTTCCTTTATATATAAAAAAAAAAAAAAAAAAAAAAAAAAAGAGAAAGGGAAAAGCAAAAAAAAAAAAAGAAAAAAAAAAACAAACACAAACAAACAAAACCCACCTCTTTTTTTTTTTTTTTTTTTTTGTTTGGGGGGGAGGGAGAAGTTTTTCCTCTCCCCCCCCCTCCCCCCTCCCCCTAGCGCCCCCACCAGAGTGATGTGTCTGTAAATGATTCATCCTATTGGAAGTATTGCCACTAGCAAAAGCTACTCATGTCGCACAGTGCTTACACACAGTTGACGTTTTATATAAGCAACTTATATTTAACTTTAACAGGAATTAAGATTCCAGTCGGTATATAATGTATATAGTATATTAACAGAGAACTTACTTGCATAGATCAGCCCCACCGAGTCAATAGTGTTGCTCCCTAAAACTACCGTTAAAACTACAACAATTTACCTACTGACTGCTACCTACTGTATAACACTGATGATAAAATGTATATGGATTTACATGATAAATAGATTCATTGTTAGCATTAAACACATTTCAACAGCAGGGGTCAGATGGCCAAAAAAGTGGAAAGACCCAAAAGATATGTTGGGTGAAGCTGAACATGGCAGTTTTAAAGCTGGAGTGAAGATACTGATTTCATATAACTGGGGTGGGTGTGCATGAGGGACCCAGTTTGGAAAATTTTGTTCATCTGTCTGTAATTAGTCTTTCTAATAGCTGGTCTGACTTTGTCAGTGTGCAGAGTAGATAGTAGCTGCTGCTGGAAACAGTGTCCATGAGAGCAGTAAGAGTGAAACAAAACAGTAAAGTCGTGTGCTGAAAAACACTAAAAGACACTAAAACACTTCGTAGAGCTGAGACGAACTGCAGAGCCAAGTCATAATTCTCGGTGGGTTTGTCACTACAAGTGACTGCACTTTGACACTACACATAGTCATTTGAGCCATTATTTATATAAAATATTGATCAGAGCAGCTAAGGGTCAGAGCACCTCTCCCACTACTGATACACAGTCATTAGAGTACTGGTCCTTTTTCTTCAAGTATCCTTCAGTTCTGCCTCCTTGAGTTGAAGGAGAGAGGCAGGTAAATCCTTGACACAGAGAAAGAGCTGAGCTCAATGTGTCACTCTGCCTGGGATGTAACGATAGCGATACAGTAGAAAAGAGAGACCAGACAACAGGAGGGGAGAGGATGAAAACAGCCACCTTTACACTGATGCTCTGTCTGGCTGTTTGTGTGTCCTTTATAAAGATTACCTTCCGCTCCTCTGTCTGTCACATACGGTTCACACATACACATCTACGAGTGCATAATTTCACCAGGCGTTAAAGTGGAGACAACTATATCAGTGGGTCTCTGGTGACTTTCAGCGTCGTGTGTGTACAGTGTTTGCACATATGGGTCTGTCCTGATGATCTGCGAAAACATAATCTGGCCTACTTTCAAACTGTTTTCTTCCACTACTTTTTTCCAGGTGACCTTTGGTCAGACAGACTGATAAAACTGTTTACATACAGTACATGATTATCTGGATCTTCCAGAAGTCTCCTCTTGTCTTCCTGTTTCCTTTATTTTAAGATTCAGGTACAATATATTCAGTGTAGTTACAGTAAATGACTTGAAACTAATACAAAGGATGATAATACTTACTACAGAGCTGTCAAAGTCTTTTGGAGGTTTGGAGTGGGCTCAGTTTTGAAGCTAAGTAAGTAAGTAGAGATACTGGTATCATATGAAACTAGAACCAACCATGTCATACTAACTTGTTGGGAAGTAAGTTATATAACACTCAAATATGACAGCATACACAAAATTTCTCAACTTTATGGAACAACCCCTATGGTTTGTCTTTCCAATCTACATTTTATGTCTGCACTGCAGTACACTTATATATTTTAAATAAAAATAGTGTATAAACTAAATATCAAATACATGAAACAGGTAATCAAAAAAATAAATGAGCACGTTTCTTGACCTTTCTCAGTCTAAAATAAATATAAATGATATTTGTATTGACATGAAATGATCGTCAAACCACTCGTCAAGCGGCTGGTCTGGCCCAGGGCTCTCAGGCTGTGTGAGTGAAATGCAGCGCAGATTTTAGTGCAGTGATTTATTTAAGACAAAGAAAATTTTACATTTACATCCAGCCAGCGGTGGTTTTGTGCATTCGCGATTCATTTGCAGTCTGGATGCGGAGGGATGAACATCTTCTGCTGTTACTGCAGTGCGACTAAGCCCTGGGCCATACCGGCCGCTTCACTAGCGTGTGGCGAACTGCTTGTGGCGCCTGTGAGTGCTTTGGGGTGGGGGAGGGGTCCACGGCAGCAACTGCTGCTCATTGACAAGAGTCAAGAATGATACGTGCTTTGAGGGGTTCTGAAAAGTCGCTAAATATGGTGACAAAGTCGCTAAGTTGGCAACACTGCTGAGGTCTGCTGGTAGTTTGATTGACACAAGAGGCGGAGTCATACATGTTCTACAGCAACAACAACACTGGGCTGCCCGCTGATGTGCCTGCTCGATAATCAGCTTATGTTCAGACATCGGCCTATGCTGATTAAGGGGAAAACTATGTCAAATAATTAGCTGATCTCTACTTTACAGACATGCCCACTTTATGATAATCACATACAGTTTGGATCAAGTCATAGTCAAGTCAACACACTGACAGCTGTTGTTGTCTGTTGGGCTGCAGTTTGCCATGTTATGATTTGAGCATATTTTTTTTTTTGCTCCGGCTGGTGGCTTGGTATTTCCTCAGCTGATCTCAACATGGCTGCTGGTCACAAACTTTCTGATTTTACAGCTAAACAGTAACTACAAGATGTTTCTGAAAACATTTGAGGAGAGAAGTAGGCATTACAGTAACAGAATATTGATTCATATTTAATCAGCGCTGCCTAGTTTCACCGTTTGACCAGAGTTTGCAAAAGATTGACAGCTGCGCAGAGACGGCAGACTTCAGCTCGCCTCTGATTGGCTGTTTTTCTCCTGTCTGTGAAATCTTAGGATATAGTGACCATTTTTAAGAATAACTTTTTAAAACCACGTTTGCTCCAGTTCTGCCGACTGCTGCTTTAAAGTTTAAGAGTTGAGACTTGCCTGTCTTGACTTGGCACTTGAGTAAAAAGACTTGAGACTTAATTGTGACTTGGTCCCACCTCTGAATTATTGTAATAAAACATGATCATCATGACTTCCACATTTTACTAATATATGATATGACATGAAAAGAAAAAATGAATATAAATGACTAAATCAAAAGAAAAGAAACTAGGAGGTTAAGATGCTGACTGTGTAATTGTACCTTCCCTGGTTCGAGTCTGACTGGGACCTGAGATGCATGTCATCCCTCCTCCTCATTTCCTGTTATCTCGCTGCTGTCTGCTATCAAAATAAAGGCCTGGAAAAAAATACAAAAAATTAAAGAAGGAAATGTTGAAATAGAAAAAGAAAACAACCTCTTCTCATTATTGTCGGGTCTTTCTCAGCCTTCTGTATGTGTTCTGCCGTCTCCCTCTCCAGCTGCACTCAGTGACCCACCTCAGCTTCAGAGAGGCTCTTCAGCTCTAACAGCTGAAGCCAAGGTGCAAAAGTTGAAACGGCTTGAAAGGATATACATACTGTACAAAGTGATAATATGACCCTAAAATAGCTTGATAGTAGGGAAAGCATAAGCATAACACTTCTGTACCAGTTAAAAGATACAGGAACCCTGCATAATATTCATAGTTGTTTTCTGAGAAAAGAAAATCTCAAATGGGAAACAAGTTTTCCAAATGAACCATTGTGATAGATCACACTTTAAAGCCTGTGGAAGATCAAAGCTAATCACAGCGGTGTGGTGCTTTATGAGAGGTAAACAATATCTGAACCTGATTTTAACACAGAAAGCAATATGTCAAATGAATTTGCCTGCATCGTGTCCCGAACTGCTTGGCTTGTGATCATTTGCAACTGAGGCAGTAAAAAACGTCTAGAAATGAGCATCCAGCTCTTGTCGGGGGTTTGTGCACTGATGAGCTGCATGTCACATTAATTATGCCAGATACGGGTGGGCTGCGTTTCTGGAGTCTCACTTCATCTATTTGTAATACTAAAGTAACGGCGAGATTTTCTGCTAACTGAAAAGCAAATGTTTATGTTATGCATGACTGGATATACTGTAAGCGCTTTCCAGTACAATGCTATGATTTATAAATAGCGCTGTAGCCTTCTGCGAGCTACTGTGTGTGGACCCACAGCTGTTTAGAATCATATAGATGCATCCGTACACCCGTGTTACGTATGAACTCTTTCATTATTTTATGCTGGCAAACAGCTCCTCCAAGTCAGAGCTGTAAACAACCTCGGTCTAATAGTTGGAAAATAATTTGCTCCTATTTCTGTTTTTCTATTGCACTTACTTTCCCCCTCTTATCTCTGCTGTGTGGCACCTGGCGTTGGTTTTAAAGTGCCTGGTTATTATTAAGACATCAGTGTCAGCGTCTAATCAGTATTTGTGTGCATTCGGTTTATTAATTACATCGGCTGGTACGAACTCAGAGCACTTGGCGAAAAATATCAAAAGCTGACGCCTGTGTCATGATTAATTTCACAGTGAACAGTCTCTGCGATGTCAGTGGTAATTAGGCATCACCCATTGCATAACACACCATGTGTCAGGGTGGGTGGCGTGCGTGTGTGTGTGTGTGTGTGTGTGTGTGTGTGTGTGTGTGTGTGTGTGTGTGTGTGTGTGTGTGTGTGTGTGTGTGTGTGTGTGTGTGTGTGTGTGTGTGTGTGTAAGTGTGTGTGAGGGAGAGGGAGAGAGGAAGAGGAAGGGAGGGAGGGGTGAAGGGACAAAGAGAAATAGAAAACGAAATATGGCTTCAACTACTTCCGTAGCTCCAGTAAACCAAGAGGAAGTTTTTAGTATAGCTGCCTTGTACTTGCAAAGTGCTGTTGTTATAATGCATGTAGATCATATACTGTGTATGTAATGTACAATTACATGTTTATCTATCTATGTGGGTTAGTGGCTGGGTATTAATATTTTTCTCTCATTCTTAAAACACCATTAACATCAATGAAAGCCCACACAAATGCAGCACAATTACTTTTATCTGCACAGCGTGATTACTGGCCTACATTTTATTCTGTTTTATTTATTAAAATGTTTTAATATGCATCTACTTCATTTGCGTCTGCATCCATGAAGCAGTGTCTCATAGCTATATTAAATCTTTATTTTGCCAGGTTACACACATGTAATTTTCAGTAGTGACCTGCAGTGCGTCTGGCACGCTGCATAAAAACTTCGGTGCAAACTTTGCTGACAATTAACAACAAAAGGGTTTATTAATCCTGTAAGTGAGGCTTTTTTTTTCTCTTCCTCTTCTTTTTTTTTTTTTTATAAAAATAAACAATGGCCCTTAACACTCAAATTAACACAGATTGGGATTTGATGTGCTGTGCAGCCAGATGGCTCGCTCACTCTCTCTCTGGCGGGCTGGCAGTGCAGCTGAGGACGAAGCCACTTCCAGAGCGGATTTGAAAGAATCTAGGCCAGAGAGAGTGGGGCTGCTCTCGGAGACTAGCCGCCAGTGCTGTCATGTTTTAGTGCACATTTTCTATTTGAGGAAGAAGCCGCTACATAGAGAGATGTGCAGTGTGTGTGTGTGTGTGTGACTGGAAGAGGAGGAATGCCTTGATAGAAATGAAGGGAAAGAGGACTCATCTTAGAGTTGTGTAAACAAGCTGGTGGAAAAATAAATTCCATTCTGCATTTTTCTCCTGTCCACCTCCAGTCTGCAGTATCTACTCACATCACTGTAGATGCTGGCACAGTGATGGTTTGGAGAAGTCGAAAATATTCAAATAAACTGAGGGCAATAGATAATAGAAATAGTTCTAGTAATTTTAACACCAATTGACGTAAAAACAGTTGACAGATTCAGATGTATAGACTAAAATCCACGCTCGGTGAAACGTAAATGTGCTTTAGATTGATGTGTGAGACAGTATACTGTACTTACAGTATGCATCAGTGTACAGCAACTCCAGCACCGGTGTAGAGATCAGCAATTTTATAAACACTGTAGCACAGACATTCAAATGCAACTTTTAGAGCGAGTCATTATTCAAAAGCCTAGCCTCCATCTGGAAAGTGGCAAACTTGGCTGTTTTCCTGGTGTTGCTGTGGAGGAAAAACTGGGTCTGTGTGAAATTGCAGGACTCATGATACTTTTGCTAAGGTGTAAATTTGTCTGGCTTTGATGATCATTTTCTTCAAACTCGCTATTGCCAGCGGGGAAGGGTTAAAGTTGTCACAAGACTTAGAAACTTTTCAGGTTTGTGAACACAAGCCTTGAGTAAGTGACTGTAAAAGAGTGAACAGATTAGGAGAAGTAATATGATGGTTGCCCTGCAAACTGCAGACTGCACTGGACAAATGTAATAATTTGGGCTGTTTAACCGTCACACATTTCCTGATATCAGATGAAATGATTTCACTTAAAGCAGCTATGAATGGATTTCAATTTCCTGAACATCTTCCCAGGAGGTTTGACCACAGAAAGTCAAACTAGTATAGATTTTATTGAACAGGCAGGCTGTTCTCATACAATGTTCATAGCTATATACTGTAATTAGTATATATCCTACAAAAATCAATTAATGTGCATAATTTACGTAGCTTACCGCAATCTTTTCCTGAACCTAAGTACTTTTATTGCTTAAACCTAACCAAGTCAGTCTTTTTCTAAATTGAAGTAGTTTTGTTGCCTAAACCTAAGTTGTTTCCTGTGAAGACTAAAGTTTATTTTGAAAAGACTATATGCATGTACAAGTGGTAACTGTACAACACTGTGTAACATGTGTTGCTGGACATTAGGAAAAATGAACAGAAAAATGAGGAATAACTTTTTGTAAGATATCATACAACCGTTGTATCAGGATACGCTGGAGGAGATGACTCAAGCAAGAAATAGCTAATTCGGTTTGCTGTGAACTACAGCTACAACTAACAATTATTGTCATTAATAATGCTGATTATTTTCTTGATCAATCAATTAAAAATGTCAGGAAGAAGTGATGATGTCTTCAAATTGCTTTTTTTTTTTGTCCAACCAACAGCCCCAAATCCAAACATATTGAGTTCACACTGATATAAAGCTGAGAAAAGTGCCAAATCCTCACCTCTGAGAAACTGGACCCACCAAATATTTGGCATTTTTTGTTTGAAAAGGGACTCGAGCAATTAATCAATAATCCAAATAGTTTTTCTTCGCTTGACCAATCAAATTATCAGCTAAATTTTTAAGAGAAACAATTGCGTATTCCTAAATCAGACCCAGGTAAATATTTTGGCATTAAATAAACACACAAAAGACAAAAAAAACAACTAGTGAGCACAATTAATTACAGTCATAGTATATGGAAACTGACTGCTGTAGGATTATAGTGAAATATTTCAGGAATTCTACATTTAAGGCCCTTTAAAAGGTAGAAATCTTAATAGTACAATGCGTGAAATTCCTGTCCTTCATGAGGTCCTGTTGTCTTCCTCTTCTCTACAACATGTCAAAATGGCTCCATAAGCAAAGAACAGGGCACATCAAGCTCAACAGCAGATTCACATTAATTACAAACTGGCAAAGTTGTTAATATAACTCTGCACTCAAAGCCAGGAGTCTGTGTGAATGGCCCGAAGTGCCAGACAACACCTTCTGTTTCGATCGATGGCCATCAGCATGCACACCCCCTTACACAAGCAAGGCTGCTACGCTATATATACACACCAGCCTTGACTGCCTGAGAGGAATCTCCTCTTACAAACTAACTTTTCTTTCTTTTTTATTCCTCTATTCTTTAGTAACCTAATTATCTCTCTGTGTGTGTATTGAGGGCTACAGATGTGCTTCCAGCATCTCAGAGGAATTTTGCTTATTTTTAAGATTTGAATTAAGACAAAGTCAAAGGAAAGTTCACCAATAAGAAGTAGCAAAAGCAAGCTGTTACAGTAAATGTATGTTTGTTTTTGAAACAAATGAAACCGGGATGTAGAGGATAAATTAGGAGCATATGTGTGTTTTGACAGTGTGAATATCAAAAGCGATTGAACTGGGTTATCTGTAATGAGTAAACACATTTCCCCCGAACAGAACAATACTATACTTAGCAAAGCTGTAGCCGGTTGTTTTGGTCTTTAAAGTGAAATGAAGAGTAGTGGTTAGGCTATAAAACTATTCATTACTGTAGCTGACCACATCAATGTCTCTGTTTGCACTGTATCTTAAAAAAAACAACAACTTTGTAGTTTCCTGCACACTGAAAGTCTGCAAATACCATAAATGTTATTCAGAGTTGACCAAAAAAATCCAGAGTCAAGGTCCACTTAAGAGCTTTTCCAGTGGGTTCATCCATTTCACATGGTCTTCATTTGTCATAGAGTTGGTTCTGTTGACATGCAAGGTTCAGAATCAACTTTTACCGTTAACTTCCTCAAATGTGCTAAATTCCAAATGAAGGTTATATCTATGATTGAGGGATTTTCTACACACAGCTCTCAACATCTGATCTGCAGGGTAGGCTTACGCAACAACGCCGTAGGTCGGGATGGCGTTATCAGTGGTAACCGCAGTATAAACGCAGTGCAGAGCAGCGGCTATTAGCTAGCCAGTAGGACACACACACAGGAACTCACATGCACTAATATGCATGCGTGGCCGGACCGGCTATGTAAACAAAGCACAGAGAAACGTGGACTACAACACACAGAGGGACTGTGACTTCTTTCTCTGCGTAGGGCACCATTTCACCACTATACTGTATATTTACATACTGGTGAAGACCTTGTGATATGACTGAAGTGCTGAATAAAGGCAGTAAGTGGACCTCTAATGTTATAGAATATAGACCTAGCAGGGCTCTAAGATCCAAGGACTCAAGTCAGCTAGTCCAAATAAACTTGTCTTGCCTTGCCTTACCTATTGTGGTGAAGCATTTTGGGAAATACACTTTTTAGCTTTCTTGCACTGGGAAGATGATGAAACCACTTGTGGTATCAGCAGAAAGCAAACAAGCATATTTCCCAGAATCAGAACTATTGTCTGTTATATTGTGAATTTATTTAACGACAGAAAGCAGATACTAATCTCTCTGTTTTCTTCACTGAATTGATTCTTTATTACCATATGACTTAATGTTGACTAACAAATCCTCTTCCTCTCTTTAAACATCCTTTCATCCAAGTGGTTACTGTAGTGTACATGTTAGCGGAGCAACATGCTTTAATATCATGTTATCTGAGGATTAGAAAACCCTGGCATCTCTACTTTTATTAAGTATTTTCTTAAAGCCCCAGAACAATCTGCTTGGTTTGTTTGCCATAAAGAACAAAGCGAGAAGGTCCCTTTGAAAAACATTTACCCTTTCATTCTCTCAACCGTACTAACTCTGCACTGGCAGAGTTTGCAGACAGGAAAAGATGAAAGTTTTACTTTTAAGTTGATTGTTTGGTGGGTGAAATCCACCGAGGACTTGGTATGGGTGCTGATGCTGATGTTGTGTGTAGTGAACAAGTCTTTCATACATTAAGAAATACTTAGTGTATGTGAAAAAGTTTTAAAAGTATAGTAGACTTCCTCCTTTGACCGAAGCTCTAGCTCAGTTATCATGCTGGCAGGCACTGTGGATTAAAGAAAGAGGGAACTCTGAGACGAAAAAGGGAAACTGTACCTTTGTTGTCTGTTAACAAACATAATTCACAGGGCTGGGCCCAAAGTCCTCCCAGCAGGGAGCACTTGTGATTTGTGGAGTGAGTTTGGTGGAGTGAGAATAACAAGCTAATTGGTTAGTCACCGCTCTACCAGAAATACTGGTCTTTGTCTAATTCAAGAGCACTCATTGTATTGGAATTGGCAGATTTTCTTATTTATTTCTAGTCAGTGTGCAAAATAGCCTTTGACCATCAGGGGGTCCTTTGCTGTGTGTGATACTTTCAAAACAAAATAGGCCCATGTGAGTCACTCGCTGAGCTACCGCACAGTTTAAAATCTGACACGATATGCCAAGAAACAATAATAAAAGTTACAACATTGTGAATTATAGAAATATATCACAACTAAGTGTGTAGTCTAAGTTCAGTCGAATCTTATTGTTTACATGTTTATTTATTTTTGTTAAGACCAGTTGGAAACCTCCGGGTCTGCGAAGTGAAGCCAATGCTGAAGAGCCTTAAACTTTCATTCTTTCTAACAGCCAGCAGGGGGCGAATCCTCTGGTTGCATAAACAAGTCAGATTGTGTAGAAGTCTATGAGAAAATGACCTCAGTAAACACTGTAAACATGAGTTTATGGTCTCAGTCGCTAGTTTCACGTCTACTTCAATACAGCATGATGTCGAATTATTAAATTATTGTCCCATTTAGAGTCAAATAGACCGGTAGCTACCACAGCGTTGTCCGGTCTGGGAGTTGTCCACATTTCATCGTATAACTTTAACCCTTTCACAGTGTGTTTTCTGTTCAGTTGTAACATTTTGGTCACCTAAAATTCATATTCAGCATTCAGTTGTACTTAGCTCCACTCTCTCATATCGCGCCTGGTTGCAAAAAAAAAAAAAACGACGGTGACAGCCAAAAACCAAGATGGCAATGGCCAAAATGCCGAACTCAGGCTTCAAAACCGTAGTCTACAAGACTACGTCCACATCTTCTATAGTCTATGGTGAAGAGACATTAATGCTCTTTAGGAATTTTATAATTTGTGTATTAGATGAATAAGCACTTTTGTTTAGCATAGGCATTGTTTACTATTACTTTACTGTAAATGAGGTTTTCATACATGCAGCAGAAGAGAAGGGAGTAAATGCATTATGTAACCTATATTAATAGTTTGCACAGCTAGAACTGTCAGTGACAGTATTATATCAAGACTGCTCCAAGATATGCATTAGCTGTCAGTCACATTTTCTGTGCTTCTCCTCATCTTTCAGCATTTCAACATACAAATACAGCATACTGCTAATAGATGAATAGAGCTTAATTGGATTGTATAAGTCCAAAAATTGGATCTAAGAGTTTTAAGACCCCGTTAAACCCCCAATGTATTTTGAATGTTGCCTCTAGTTGTATCCAGCCATGCAAATAGATTTTGGATTTATTTATCCAGGTTTTGAGATCTTTGCTTGTATCTTAATGTAATGGAGTTGGAAGCAATTTTGTGCAATTTTGCTACAGCACATAAAAAAATAAATTAAAAAAACTCGGGCAAATTCACAAAAGGATTGTGTGGCTTTTGTGGCTGCTAAACCTGCACAAATAAGGCAAAAAAACAAATCATGTAAATCTCAAAGAGAATTACCCACCCGCAAAGAGTGAAATGCACCCCCAAACAGCGGATGTGCTCCTGTATTATTTGCACAAATTTTATTAAGATAATATTCATACATTTGCCGCAAAATTGTCACCTTTCTTTACAAATAAGCCTCATTGCAAAAACAATCCAATTCACAAAGACCAGAGATAATAGCCACATACAGTTACAGTGAAATTATTACTATCTTCAGAGAGATGGTGGAAACTAAAGCACATTTATTACTTTCATTTCCATTGATCATGGCAGCATTGACTGATTTTTTTTGTTCTTCTAACCTTCAAATCATGTCATCTTTTACAGTCTGATGATGTGCATTTGATGTGCAACACTAACAGCACTGACAGACTGTGATATTAAATCCCAAATACAGTTTCTCTCTGTCACGTTCAAATTACATGGCTGAAGTTTTGAGGAATGCTTCTGCACTTCTTCGGTCGGGACCTGTAGCTCGTGATCTGAAAAATTCATTTTTCTTTTTCTCTCTGTCATTGTCACTGTGTTTTTGGCACAAAGGCAACATTGATTTATACTTTGCCATATGGATAATCGCAATCAGATGACAAAAAAGGCAGTATCTTTTTTTAATCAGACGTTGAGACGGGACAGATGACGGTTGCAAGTGATACAAAATTTATGGCACTATCAGTGGCAACAATCCATTCTTTGTAAAAATGTCCGTCTGTAGAAAGCCTAGTAGTAGTAATGTCCCAAGAATAGGAGGTAGAGTTGCCATATTTTCACATCAAACTTTGTGAAATTAGAGTTGAGTTTGACCAAAGCACACACGAGTAACGCTACGGTTTAGATGACTTTTATTTTGTTTCAGTCCACTTTGAATGAAGTGTTTTATGATGCTCCGCTATGTACAGCTGATCTCAACACATCAACACAAAAATACAAATGTATGGTGGTGCAAGCTCAACGGAGAGGGGGGGTAATCGTACTCAGACACCTTGGGGGAGGTTTATGCTCTCTGAGTGCTATTCTATTTATTTTTTCTAATTTGGATGAACTGACCCTTCAAAATCACCGCTCTACCAGAAATACTAGGCTCTCTGATTCAACAGAACACCTTCCACCTTAACTTTTGTGTGACATTTAGCACAGTACTTGTTGGTTGCAGGTACAGTAGGTCCATAGTAATCTAGATTGTGGTACTTACAAATCCAAATGCATGGGGATGCTAAGCTCTTTTCTACACTTTTTGCTTCACAGTGTACAGAGATTTCAAAGGTGCTGTAAAATCAAAGATTAGCATTTTACTAGCTAATGCCTTCTTCATCTTCTTCATTAAAACCTCCTCTTCTCCCATGTTTTGTGCATCCTGAGTCCCATTCTGACCTACAGGAGCATATTGCTACATGAATTATCTCTTTGATTGCCTGTGTAGGAGGGACATTTACAGTAACGAGGAACCTGGGAACAGGATTTACTGTTCCATATGCCCTCCAATGACATTACTTGTAGTGATGATGATGACAGTCATAAATTGGTCCTGATGGCCCGCAACAGATAAAACCTGCATGGGATTTGTTTTGCATGCTGCTGGCCCACCAAGGCTTCCTTGAAAAACCATTTCATCACTTTCAATTAGACCACTGCAATGTGACTTATGTGATAAAATATTACAGCAAATTGCGTCAAATGCCTTCATCCACTGTTTGCGACTCTGTGTTGAATGTTCTCTAAATATTTTTGGGAGGAATATTCATGGGGATATCCCCCGTTCTACTATGTTGTTTTCGGCCTGTCACTCTCCATCTCTTGTTGAGGCATCATTCCTCATCGGCACTGTCATCCCAGCACATGTTCCATTTACCACGCATTAATCTCACTCAGCTTCACATCATTCTCGTCCTTTCCTTTGGGATATGATGGAAAAACATGTCCTGTTGCCAAAATTCGCTGTGGCCCTAAACGCAAAATGGGAACTTATAGCAACAAGCAAAATTTTGGATCACTTACAATTGGTATCAGCGTTCCAAAATTCAGAGCATTACATTATACCCCAAGCTCAATATTGCAGTGTCCCAGCAAGGCTTTTATAAACTTGTCTCAATGCTCCTGAGCTAACCTTTTGATAAGCCCCCGAGACAGTGTAAATTAAAGGCATTAAATCATGATTTGGTGGGGTGTGAGGGTGCTCATGGAGACATCCCCTTCACAGTCTAGTGGTCAGGGTGGAGGTGTGTTGTGGTCAATGCAGACAGGTCATCCCACAGCGGTGACGGATGGCTTTCATCAAGGGGCCCATGGGCTCACAGGGGAAATGTACATGGAGACTGCTGCCAAAGGAGCTGATATTTATCTACCAGCAGCCCCACTAGCCACGACACAGGAAGAGAGAAGCAAAGATGGAGAATTTAGCAAGGAAAGGCTCAGAAGAGCGGTCACTTCTGTGTTTAAAGTTATTGTTGAACAACTCATGCATGCACTGTACAAATTTGTGGTTCCTGGCAAATGCAACATGGAAAGGAGACCTAATCCGAAGTGCGAATTCAGCTCAGAAACATGGATGCCTCCCAGCAGCCCCTCACTGCTCTAATTCAATAGCAAATGGAGACATCCTGAGATTGAGATGAAGCCAATTAGCAGAGGCACAGCTGATTTAAAGCACTGATTAAGGGAGATGTGCTGTGCTCGTTCTAGGATCTATTCCCTCACTGCAGACCTGCCTCAGCTTGGGCTGCCATTAATATCCCATGAGGCACTAGGGCACGCTCCTGGCCAGCAGCCAGATTCCCAGTTATCTGTTTAAACAATTTTGCAGGCTATTTCAAGAGGAGGGAACTCGCTAGCCATGCCTCTTGGCATTGTAATGGCAACAGCCCAGTTCGTCTTAAAGGGTAACTTTCAACCTGGACCCTATTTCCCCATGTTTCTAAGTGACTAATGGGGACAACAGTTTTGAAATTGAACAGTTTTGAAAAACCCGGGGTTAAACCTGAAGGTACCTTGTTTACCCCCAATCCTGCTTCATAGTACAGGCCTCTGGTTAGACACAATAACAAACAGACTGGATTAAGTGAAAGGTAGAGAATAAACATTTATTTCTCTGGAGGGTCCTTTCCATAATGTTGCACCTGTAGTAGACACACATTGATGATGCAGAATTGTCCCAAACAATTACGTTACGGTGTATATAGCAGCTGCTGTCTGCAATAGTCTACCTCAATACTGGACCAATTTCCAAAAATTGTTCTCCCCATTTGTCACTTAGACACAAAAACATGTGAAAATGGGTTCCAGGTTGACAAATACCAAAGTTACCCTTTAAATAAAACATAGACATGTGGCACAGTATCTAAAGCCCTGCACAGTCAACATTTTTAAATAAGATATTTTATGTGTAATGTCAGTTTATGATCTTTGCTCACCTTAACTAAGCTCAAGGTTGCAGTGACAAAGAACCCCAAAACATACACTACTTGTATATAATATATGAAAGATTTTAAAGGTGGTCTATATCCAGAGCATTAATGAAGACATAGTGGAGTAGTGTCTACCTGAGCAGAGAATGAAGTTGCTCTCCCTGTGTGTGTTGTAATCCGAGCTTCTCTGTGCTTTGTTGAATATCCGGGTCGGCCATTCATGCTTTTAGTGCATGGTCGTGCATGTGAGCATGAGCTCATGGCAACCAATCTGCACAACTCTTATATGGCGTTTACAGCTGATAACATCCTCCCAACCAATGGGGTCGTTGTGGAAGCATAGCACCGACCCTCATCCCCCTCAGGTAAATATTAGCTAATAGCTCTGTCAGCAATTTTGCTGTCGTTTCCACCATTAGCACTGTCAGTTGCAAGCTGCCAGCTAGTCGGGTCTAGAAGGTAACCCACGAATTGGGAAACTCTCATGAGATGGTTATGGTTAGGCATTGATGTCAAATAGTGACAATTAGCTAGCCATGCCTCTTGGCACTGTTATGGCAGAAGCCCAGTTCGTCTTAAAGGGTAACTTTCAACCTGGACCCTATTTCCCCTTGTTTCTAACTGACTAATGGGGACAACAGTTTTTGAAATTGGTCCAGTATTGAGCAAGATCACTGCAGATGGCAGCTACTAAATGTCAATTTACGTTCACGAAAAGTTTTTGCCACTGAGTGGTTCGGATTGTTATTATAACTGTCTGACAACATTGACCATGTTGTGTCAAGGACCCTACAGAGAAATAAAACATTTTTCTTTACCTTTCGTTTGATCCTGGCCTGTTTGCCATCGTCCCGTGAATTATTGTCCAAAGACAATGGTGGAAAATGTGAGTGAGAGTTAGAGAGAGGAGCTGGTGTTGTCAGAGTTTGTTGTGTTGGAGTACAGAAAGTTTAGCTTAGTGTTATCTCAAAGATTTTCAATGTCGTGGCTGAATGTTTTACTGATTTTGACAATGTGGATGCGTCTTCTCCTTGAGCAAGACTTGAGGCCTGTACTACGAAGCGAGTTCAGCATACCCACGGTATCATTTTGTAATCTGGCTTAATTAACCCTAACAACCGCGATTGTGCTAAGCAGTCCAATGACGGTGGTTATCAACTCGGTAAAACAACCCAGGGTTTCTCAATACAAGCAGTCACAAACATGGACAAGTCTACTGTCAGCAGAGTGACACATTTTTCAAATGAAAAGCAAACTTAATATTATTAGACAAATACAAAGAAGTTAAACACTTAATACATGCTAAAAGTAACACAGTTTGAAACCGCCATATGCAGAAAGGACAGCTGGCATAAAAAATAAGAAAAAAAAGAAGTGAACCACCGTCATAGGACGAAAAACCTGGGGTTAAACCTGAAGGTACCTTGTTAACCCCCAATCCTGCTTCATAGTACAGGCCTCTGGTTAGACACAATAACAAACAGACTGGATTAAGTGAAAGGTAGAGAGTAAACATTTATTTCTCTGGAGGGTCCTTTCCATAATGTTGCACCTGTAGTAGACACACATTGATGATGCAGAATTGTCCCAAACAATTACGTTACGGTGTATATAGCAGCTGCTGTCTGCAATAGTCTACCTCAATACTGGACCAATTTCCAAAAATTGTTCTCCCCATTTGTCACTTAGACACAAAAACATGTGAAAATGGGTTCCAGGTTGAAAAATACCAAAGTTACCCTTTAAATAAAACATAGACATGTGGCACAGTATCTAAAGCCCTGCACAGTCAACATTTTTAAATAAGATATTTTATGTGTAATGTCAGCTTATGATCTTTGCTCACCTTAACTAAGCTCAAGGTTGTAGTGACAAAGAACCCCAAAACATACACTACTTCTATATAATATATGAAAGATTTTAAAGGTGGTCTATATCCAGAGCATTAATGAAGACATAGTGGAGTAGTGTCTACCTGAGCAGAGAATGAAGTTGCTCTCCCTGTGTGTGTTGTAATCCGAGCTTCTCTGTGCTTTGTTGAATATCCGGGTCGGCCATTCATGCTTTTAGTGCATGTTCCTGCATGCGAGCATGAGCTCATGGCCACCAATCTGCACAACTCTTACATGGCGTTTACAGCTGATAACATCCTCCAAACCAATGGTGTCGTTGTGGAAGCATAGCACCGACCCTCCTCCTCCTCAGGTAAATATTAGCTAATAGCTCTGTCAGCAATTTTGCTGTCGTTTCCACCATTAGCACTGTCAGTTGCGAGCTGCCAGCTAGGTAAAGGTGGTCTATATCCAGAGCATTAATGAAGACATAGTGGAGTAGTGTCTACCTGAGCAGAGAATGAAGTTGCTCTCCCTGTGTGTGTTGTAATCCGAGCTTCTCTGTGCTTTGTTGAATATCCGGGTCGGCCATTCATGCTTTTAGTGCATGTTCCTGCATGTGAGCATGAGCTCATGGCCACCAATCTGCACAACTCTTATATGGCGTTTACAGCTGATAACACCCTTCCACCAATGGTGTAGTTGTGGAAACATAGCACCGACCCTCGGCCCCCTCAGGTAAATATTAGCTAATAGCTCTGTCAGCAATTTTGCTGTCATTTCCACCATTAGCACTGTCAGTTGCGAGCTGCCAGCTAGTGTATGTCTAGAGGTCTAGAAGGTAACCCACGAACTGGGAAACTCTCATGAGATGGTTATGGTTAGGCATTGATGTCAAATAGTGTCGATTAGGATACATCGTTGGGCAGCGAGTCTCACAAGAGTTTTTGCCAGATTTTTCAATTTGCGAAAAGATACGACCCCATTGGCTCAGCCATTGCCATGGTGAGAGCTGTGTGGAGGCAATAGAAATGCTCCCAATGTTGCATTTAGCACCTTTAAAAATAGGTATTTTATAATATATTATTTGATCTGTTAGTAATCATCAACATGATAGAGGTGTTCAAGGCCATTTTTATTTATCTCAAAGTACGTTAATGCAAGTGCTTTGCTGCCAGTTTGAATTAATAGAATTATATGGTCATTAGGAGAAAAACTTGACTCTAATTTGAATGTGTTCAATCCTTATCTCAGTAACTGCTCCTAAATATAGGATCCCTTAATCCTTGAAAGCTGTGTAATTGTTGCAGGATTGGAGATGCAGGGAGTCCAATATAGAAATGCATATGAGTTATGTGATGTTAATGAATGGCACCTAGGTTAATAAGACTTTTCTAGCTGCACAGCCCACAGTAGTGTCAAACTTAAAAGCGACTGAGACTATGTTATCATTCATTTCGTTCAGCTAACTGACTTTTGTAATTAAAGAAAGTTTGTCTTGTTGCATCATAAAATGGTTATTTATGGTGGATAAAGAATAATATTGGGAATCAGTATCACGAGCCGTGGTGTTATGTTTTGTCCAATATATCAAGCAACATATCAATAGGAGATTCTTGGTTAAAGTCCATGTCTGTTGAGGATGAGGATTTAATTACCTCCTTTTACATTTGCTGCTTTCAATATTTCATCCAGTCACTGCATCATATGATCCACCATGAATGTTTCATGACAAGCCCTGAAATTAAGATGCACGGTAAATAAATAAAATGTAATTGATACCAGACAACTTTTTTATAGTCACTTAAAGAGGAAGGGTAGTCTGATCTATGTCATGATGCTTTTTAGACTGACTGAAGAGGCAGACGAGTCTTAGATCATTTCAGTTTGATATTCTGCACCTTGCTGAGTCCTGAGGCGTTGCTTACAGCTGCATATGTTCTTGACTTTTCCTGTAACCAGTGTGAACAGTTGCACCTTACAAAAGCTCTTAAAATAAATATGTCACTAATTAAATTGCAGCAATCCACAACCTGTGAGCAAACAAGGTTAAGAACTTGTGTTTAATCAGCAGGTGAGTATTTGAACGTGTTCCTGTCTTTCTTTTTTTTAAAAAAAAAAATAAATAACAATATTGTCAACTTTAATATAAAATGCCTCATTATTATTTATTATTATTATTATGGGGCCGGAGTAGCTCAGTTGTAGGGAGTTGGCTTGGGAACCGGAGGGTCACCGGTTCAAGTCCCGACATGGACCAAAAACTGAGTGTGAACTGGTAGCTGGAGAGGTGCCAGTTTACCTCTTGGGCACTGCCGAGGTGCCCCTGAGCAAGGCACCAAACCCCCAACTGCTCGGGGCGCTTGTCTGGAGCAGCCCCCTCACTCTGACACCTCTCCATTACTGCATGTGTGTGTGTGTTTGTGTGCATGTACCATGTATAAGTTAAACAGAGTGTAAATTGAATTTCCCCACTGTGGGACTAATAAAGGTAGATCTTCTTCTTCTTCTTCTTCTTCTTCTTACCTCACATTAAAGGGGACATATCATGAGAAACACATTTTTTCAGTGCTTGTGCTCATCTGGAGTGCCGACCATCCCACAAACTGTGAAATAAGACAACCCAATCAGTTTTCTGTGGGCTGCCTAGATCAGAAGATATGTGATTCAACAAGCCATTCAGATTTGGCTCCTGTGTCACATGCAGGCTCATTAGACTATATCGCCCACAGCTTGAGAACTACTTTTGCAAAGGTGCACCATATTTTTTTGCGAGCCAATCAGAGCAGACTGGGCTTTTTAAGGCATTAAAACAGAGCGTGTCAGACAGAGGTTGAACACAGGTGTATTCAGACAGACAATATGAGAAAAATAATGTTTTTTTTTTTTACATAAAAGCATGTAAACATATTCTAGTAGAAACTAGGGCTTTCAATTGATTCAGATATTTATTGTGATTAATCACAATTATCCATCGTTAATCACAAATTAATCAATTTTTACCCGTTAAAAATGTACCTTGAAGGGAGATTTGTTAAGTATTTAATACTCTTATCAACATGGGAGTGGACAATTATGCTTTCAGCAAATGTATGTATATATTTATTACTGGAAATCAATTTAAAAATTAGCAAATTGCCATGCCAGTTGTTCCTCACCAAAATTTAGCATAAGTTTGGAGGTTTGGTTATTTAGCCTCTTTCACGACAAGCTAGTATGACATGGTTGATACCAATAAATTCCTTAGATTTTCTAGTTTAGCTTTAAAACTGAGCCCACTACAACCTATTATCGCATTAACTTTGACAGCCCTAGTAGAAACCCAAAATACAGGTATGAACCTGGAAATGAGCAAGCATTATGTCCCCTTTAATGTGCTTGATTATTGACTACTTTAACTCCTTTTTAGCTCAAAATGATGCTAGCAATTGTATTGTACTACTACTACTACTACTACTGCTATCACCAGAATCACCAAAATCGTCTGTTGTTCTTTTCAAGAGACGCACATTGTGAAGCTGCACTGTCCTTTAGAGAATCCACATTAATGTAAATGTAATGCGATGATGAATATTGTATCAAGTCTTTTTAAACCAAATGAGAATGCAAAGATGCAGTGCCAGAAATCTGAGCCCATCTACCCAGACAGTGCATGCAAAGGAGTTTGAATTCACTCTCTATCACTAAAACTGAGCTCCAGCAGCCCACACATGCAGAGAAATACAGTAGACACACAAACACACACACATACACTCATACAGACGCAAACACACACGGATACAGAGAACAAGAAGCTACCTACTGTAGATGGAGGGGCACACAGAAAGACAGACATGGTGCATATCTCATTTTGAAATAAAATTTCCACAAAAATCAGATTCAGGGGTTTAAAGGAATAGGTTATATTTTTTTTCCTTTTGAGGTATTTTTTTTCTAATGTGGAGGCAAAAATCACATCCCCATAGGTTTAAACATTTGTTAGGTGTAAGACTTTGTCTAAAGGTTAAGGTTTGAGTTCATGACAAAGATCAACTTAGATCATCTTCCAGCGGCTGGAGTGTGAATCAATAAGATGTCCTCACAAGTATACCAGTACAGGTTTTGTGTGTGTGTGCGCATGTGCATACTCTGCTTTATATCCTGGCTGGTGTGTGTACTGTATGCGTCCATGCTGGTGGGCGGCAAAGTCCGAAGCCAGAGAGTCTGCGTGCCCACTAACACGATCATTTGACAGGACATGCAAATTTTATCTTCAAAGAGACGTTAACATCTTCTGAATCTCCATGAAGTTGCGTCTTTCTCCACTAATTATGTCATCAGCGCCAACATGATGAGGTCAGTCTTCAGTCTGAGTCCTAAACGACTGGCCTGAGGAAAGAGAACTTTTCAACAAAATAGTAGACGATGTGGATTTGCAATTATATTCAAACATGGTAATGTATCTGCTTACTATTATTCCAGCAGCCTTTCCTTCCCAGCTTCCTGTGTTCCATCATCTCTTCTTTCAGCTCTTCCTTCCTTTCTTTAAAAAACATACCCCAGTTCAGGCAAATGTATGTGATTATCTAATGCTCTCTGCTTAAGTGTGTTAAGCAGTGACTGTAGCCTAGCTTAGCTTCTTGGATATCAGTGGGCTCAATAAGAGCTCCTCTTGATGAGGAAATTACACCTTTTCCAACTGACCTTTCCCAAGATCCCTCCCTTGAACAGCAATTGTCCAATCATAGTTTATAACCATAACAGCAGGTCTGTCAAGCAGTGGGCATGGGGCTAGAGGATTTCTAGAAGATCTGATTTGATATTTTTTGATATCGTACTAGGACTAAGAGCAGTAATGTTTATCATGCCGTCAAGTAAAAGTTTTCCAAGATTCTCTTTTAAGAGCAAGTCCACTGGAAATATTTAAATGTCAGCTGGAGATGATGTTTTTAAAGTCATGGAGCTAACATTAGCTTGATTAGCTAGCTCCTAATCTATATACAGATTCTACGTTCTCATGTCTCGAGGCAATGGAACAAGATATTGGTATCGGAAATATCTGGTTTCCGTTTGTAGTCCAAGTAGCATTGATCACGTTCGAGCAGGCTTTGGTTAAATGCATGTGAACTGTCCATGTGGAGAGCAAAAGAGGTAGAACGTATTGTATACTGACCAAAATGCAGTCTCAGAACCCACTGGCTATTGTCTGATGATGATTTTGCTTTCAAATAAGCTTGTAAACAGGCTACTTGTAAAACTGTCCATTCGTACGCATCGTCTCTCAACTGCAGTTCCGGTCTCGCATCTCAAGTTGGTAATCGGACTGAAAACAATGAACAGAGCACAGAAGAGGAAATCTTACCCCGGATACACCAGAACCCCAACAACATAGTCCCAGAGGCTTATCTGTCGTCAGACCAATAGCTGATGATGGACACACATACCGTAGCCTATCATTTAAGAATGATGAATCTTATCACTAGAATCATCAGGGGCTGCTATACAGTATTCCTAAAACAGCCAATGGGAAGGGGGTTGGGGTTAGGATACGTTGATTTTCAGGGTACAATGTTCATTTATTTATCATTCTACAACACAGGGCTGTATTATGTGGGGGCGGCAGTAGCTCAGTCTGTAGGGAGTTGGCTTGGGAACCGGAGGGTCACCGGTTCAAGTCCCGACATGGACCAAGAACTGAGTGTGAACTGGTAGCTGGAGAGGTGCCAGTTTACCTCTTGGGCACTGCCGAGGTGCCCCTGAGCAAGGCACCAAACCCCCAACTGTTCGGGGCGCTTGTCAGGAGCAGCCCCCTCACTCTGACATCTCTCCAATTGTTGCATGTATATGGACCTGTTTGTGCATGTGTGTGTATAAGTTAACAGAGTGAAAAAATTGAATTTCCCCTAGCGGGACTAATAAAGGACTATCTTCTTCTTCTTTTTCTTCTTCTTATTACGAAATGTCATAGTTGTAGTTCCTTTATGCTACTCACAACAACAGTAACATTCAACCCAGGACACATCGCTCAGTCCTGAAAGCTCCCCATCATCAGCTCTTCTTCACTCAATGCATTGAGCAAGTGTAATGCCCGTTGTACATTCATAAATCTCTTTCTCTTGTCCATTTTGAATGTTAGCCCATGACTTATGACACAGCTCTGTTACGCACAGTAGTAGACAAAAAGACATTGCCATAGAAACATAGACTGTGTATGTAAACATGCAAAATTAATGGCGTGAAAAATGCTGCATTCTCTGTATGTATTAGATACACTTGAAAACCAGCAGCGGGTAAATGTTACCCCTTGGCGATTCTAGTGCTATGAAAGAAATAATGATCAATCTGGGGAAGTAATACCATTACTCGGCTCAAACACTGACAAGCTGCAACAGTGTAGAGCAGCATATAGATCCAAAGTCTGTGTTGTAAGTGTCACACGCCTCTCTGATCCTCCACCTCGTTTCATTATTGACTTCGCATGTTACCCCTTGCTGTCTGAGTGAGACCTTGAACTGACTCTCACAATAACAGGAGGCCATCTCCGTAATTACAGTACAGAGAAAAGAAGACATGCCATGCATCAAACTCACAGTCCTTAGATTGTTAAAGCACATAACTGTATGTCAGCTGTTGAATTTGACCCAAATCCAAGGCTCGTCGGTAATGAAACAGGGGGATGAGGGGTGAGTCAGCCACTGGCCTTTGTTAATTGCATGTCTCACATCGTCCTGGCTGGGACAGTTAATTGGAAAAGATCAAGGGGATTTGCAGTGTTAATGAGCTTCCCGTGAACCCAAGTCATACCAGAGGAGCCTTTCCTATCTCCCACGTTCAACGACCCGTCTGTTAGAGCAAAATTTTTCCTTTCTGGAGAAATGTGGTCGTAGCTGACTACTGCCTCATCTCCTGTGTTTGGTAGCATTGGCCCAGAGGGGAATAGATGGTCTATTATAAGCACAGCACTATTTAAGAAGTAATCAGTCGTTCATCTCTGTCATGCTGTCACTGCGAGTTCAACATAATGGTGTATTCCAAGGTGCTACACCCCTTCGAATACAGCATATGCTCGATGGAACGTGGTGAAAAAGTAGAAACAGAAGTAAAAAAATAAGAAAAACAAATGTGCTTCAGCATAACATGCAGGCATTTGTCATGTATATAATGTTAGAAACACCATAAACACACTGTGCTTCTTTGAAACCTCAATTTAAATTCCCTACTATTGATGTTATTACCAATAGGAATCTCTGCATTTGTGTTTTCATGCCACTGTCTGCATCTGTCTACTCTGACATAGAAACCATATCGTAGCGAGCAGAGAGAAAGTGCTTACCTGTACTTTTCCAGCAAGTAACTATTCTCATTTCTTGAAGATTTTTTTTCCCACACACATTTTTACTTGACATTGCTGACACTTTCTAAATGAATCTTGTTGTAAACAATTCTCTGCAAAAAAAAAAAAAAATCACAATCATCGTTCATGCTGAGACACATTTCAAATTCAAAGTCTTAATTATCAAGCTGCACAAAAATACCAGAGGAGAAAAGCGGCACGTACAGTGTCAAAATGCATCTGTGAATGTTCAAGTACATCTACAATAACACAATTTAATGACTACTATATTAATTTGTTCTACTTTTAAGAAGCACACACAAGCAGTAGAACTAGTTTCTCTCCGTCTAGTATATGAGCTGTATCTCAGAGCATGGCTGTAAATTTATGTATATACAGGTACAAGAATAAGAGCTCTACTGCCCCGAGGGACTTACAGTAGTAATATGCAGTTGGCCCTATAAATCACACAGCACTCTGACTGTACAATCAATCCACAGCTCAGTGTGTTGACTCAATCTGTCACTTCCACACTGCGGCCCACTGCATGGCAAGACTTTCAAACACAGCGACAGAGAAAGTTCTGGTTGATGTTGGTGTGCAGTTGAAATGTCACATCAATATTCAAATTCAAAACAGCTCTGATTCTGGCACATTGATTTTATATGTCAGTAAAAGTAAAAAAAAAATGAAATCCATCTCTAATCACTGCTACTGATCCTCTTCAGTTGTTTATGTAAAGCACACATTTTTTGATGATACTGAGCTCTTGCTCTTGCATTGTTTGAAGTAGGTTGTAGAACAACATCTATCAAATAAATAAATAGATTCCAATGTTCTGAATTGTTATTTATTATTAAAATAATTAATCATACACCAAAGACTCACTGGAATTAAGAATTCAGGTGTAAACCTTTTTAATGCAGCAATAAATTGGTCAAAACTTACAGAGGAATCAAAATTCCAGTATGTAATGTGTACAGTATATAAACACGATCCAGCTAATTGAGTCAGTATCGGCCCGATATCCAATCTGGTATTCATATTGGTACATCCATAGTTTGAATGCATTCAAACGTGTCTGCCAAATGATTGTCATGTAATGTAAAGTTGATTTACAGGAGTGTCCTGATGGCAGTGGTTCGCAAACTCTTTTCACTAATGCACTGCCTTTCAAATATTTTTTCAACCAAGTACCATCTAATCAGAGCAAAACATTTTTGGTATAGTAAATGCATTTGTTATGACCGTTTACAGCTGTTAAGGACAGCACTGAAAATAGGAATATTCAATATAAAATGTGGTTTATGAACGTTAGGAATTATGCATGACTGATACTTTTGAATTAACATTTCTCACCTAAGCCCTGCAGTACTCCAAAGTACTAGTGCTAGTAACCCCATTTGATAAACACTCACCTAGTACATACAACACATACCAAAATTGCATCACCCTTGGTTTGATTTCAGCCACATGTCTGTCACATCCTATCCTATCCAAATATTAGTGTTCTGCAGTTTACCGTACTTTTGGTGCTACTTTACTACGAGCTAGATTTTTGTCTAAACAATTACTTAGATAAATTTGATATAAAAAGATATTTAAGTATTTATAGTCTACTACAACAGTTTCCTGCATTTAATGGTAGAGTAGGTTTAAAATAGCTAACTAGATTCATCCTGCTGTCCATACAGCTGTACGACAGTGAAGTATGGGTGGCAATCTATCATCCAAACATTGATAAATGGGACAAACATATAGTTTAAGGCGAAGGCCTACAAATCTGGCTTCACTGAGGCAATCCTAAATCTTGTGAGCTCAGCTTTCGTGATGAGTTGTAGGCTGGCTTTGCGAGGCTGCTGCAAATTAGTCCTTGGTGTAAATGCTCCAAGCAAGAAGTAGAAATCTTTCCCTTACACTCCAAAATAAGAACCATAAAACTCTGGCAGCACCTTTACAAAGCTGACCATAAGTCTGTCAGACACAAGCTTTATTCAGCAACACCACGTCTCCCAATAAAAACTCAATTTACTTTGCATCTCACAAACAATGCTGACATCAGACACCAAGACAATAACTCTCAACCACAACTAAAATAGCTTAGTGTTGAGTTGTGGAATTGGACACAGAATTACAAAACAAACAAAAATGTAGTTCCCAACCACATTATATGTTGCCCATGGCTTGAACAATGTAAGAATGGTGAACAAGGTATTGGTATGAAGTTGTAGTTTTATCTGTGGCATTTGGGCAGCAGAGCAATGTTGAGTGATCTCTGTTTTGGTTGTAACTTATGTTGTACCAGCACCCACATAAAGATGCATATGCATGCTACAGCATGGGGATGGCCATCATACACATTTTGCCTACGGCTGTTACAGCAACATGCCGTAAAAGGTAGCATTACCAATTGAAGATAAAAAGAAGAACACAGGTTGGTGTAAACAAGTCAGGTTTTAAACAACTGCCAAAGACTTTATGTTGTAAGAAATGTATTTGGTCTGTATGTTTGGTCTTCAGGATGAGTTTTGATGAAAAACACTGAATGTGGGAAAATCAGCAGACGGACTGAGTTAGTGACCAGCTGGTGAACAAAGGGAAGTGAAAGACTGAGTCATTTCTAAGGAGAAAGTGAAGAGTAAAGCAGGGCTAAGGGGAGCGTGAAGTTTCAAGTCTTTATTTGTCATATGCACAACAATTATTGTGAAGCATTCATTCTTGTTATAAGGCTCCCTCCAGTAATGATAAATGTGTAAAAGAAATAGTGCATCAGTCCAAATACAGGAATAAAATAGAATATATAAGCGATAAAATACAACATAAAATATAATACTGTGGTAGACTGGTGTACAGTAGTGTTGAAATGAATGAACTGTAATTTCAAGAGAATATGATAAATATATACTGTATGAAAACTGCGGTGTGTGTATGTATACATAACAGGTAGTAGAAGTAACATAAAGGTAAAGTATACATTGTGAATATTGGATGGGTGTAATTATGCAATTATTTGCTAACATTTTCGCCATACCAACTCCATTATATTTTAAATGTGTGTAGTGATCAGCTTTTTGTGGAGTTCTCCCCTCCTAAGTGACCAAAAATCAGATTAATGGAGCTGAAATCACATTTAGTCATCCATTTTTATAGTCACAAATAATATCAATGTGTTTTTTAAATGCATAGTTAATAGATTTTTATCATTAAAAATAAGAAAAATGTCTTTGGAGAAATTTGAGTAATGCTCCTTGTCATCTCAGCCTGGTTGAAGGGCGTGTTAGTGTCAGTGTTTGACTGACAGCAGCTGGGAGGCTGCCAGATTACACCATAGTGAACGAGAGACGAAGTAAACAAACTTGTTCTGTGGCCTACATGTCATTGTTAGTGGTACTGAAGAGTAATGACCACACAACTACAGTAACTGCTGTTTAATGTGCTGTAACTGAGCAGCTAATAAGCTAGGTAGCCTGTGGACTGATGTTAGCAGTGCACTTTTCCCCAGTGAATGTTTATTTGGTCGCTCGTGCGACAAGAAAAGGAGCAGGACAAGATTTATATTCATGTTTGGAAGTTAGGTAAGAAGGAGACTATGTGCTGTCTGGCTTAGTGCGACCCCGATGTTACTGCTTTATCCAAGATTTCACTGGCTGTAAAGAAGTAAAGTCTCCATTAGGGCTGAGCCAAATGCTTCGAAGCTTCAACCCATGCCATGTTAATCAACCTCCAGATCGGTGTTTGAATGCTTAGTTTTCTGTTTAATGTAAAGGTATGTAAACATATAAAACCCCAGATAGCCTATGAAATAAGGACTAATCCCACAACATGATTCTTTATTTATATTCAACCTAATTAGTAGTATTATTATTAGTTATTCCCACATGGTTATTGCTGTTTATTTATTTATTTTTTCATTGACAGTGACAGAGAGTTTAAAGGGGGAGACAGAGGGGCCAACATGCAGGAAAGGGCCCCAGGTTAGATTCAAACTGAGGGCCAATGCAGCAAGGAATCAGCCTTGGTACATGGGGCACACACTCTACCAAGCTACAACATCACCCCAGTTATTATCGCTGTTTGTTGTGTTTAGAGGTGCGTGTGGACAGAAGTGTGGTAGCAGCACTGTCCCAGGCACTGAGACGGGGGAGATGAAGAACAGCCTGCAGCACCAGGAAGCTTTGAATACTTAGGTATATACTAAGGGTGGGACGGTTCATAAAATTCACAGTTCGGTTTGGTTCATGGTTTTGGGGTCACGGTTTTCGGTTCAGTTTGATACATTTATGGTGCAGCAAGGAGGCCAATTTCCAACTTTAATTTAAACTTGCATTTCTTTTATTTGGCAAAATAAGTCAACAACTGTTTGTCTTCACAACAGTAGACTAACATGAGGAACAAAACACTTCTTCATTGTCACATCGTATGGCTGGACTTCTGATCTAAAACAAAAGTGCCACTGAGTTATTGAAAAAGAATTGATAAATAAAAACAGACCATCAATAAAAAGAGCAGCATCAGGTCAGCCAGCACAAGAGCTTTTATAAACAACAGTAACATGTACAATAACACTGCGCAATATTGCAATGATGATATGACTCGTGATAAACAAATATTGAAGTGTGCATAATACCTGTACTGATGTCAGCCTGGTTGATTTTAAACTCAGAACCAGATTAGAATTGAATATTTAAACACAGCTAGGACACTTGTTGTTTCTAGAGCAGCAACAGAAATGTTTACAACAATAAAGTTACTGTATAAACTCATTAATATCTCACTGGAAACATTCTAACGTATTAATCAAATAAATCATATTCTTGAGAGAAATTTATAAAGACTGAAGAACACACACATCAGTCAGTATCAGTCCTTCCTCCTGTCCTCTGTCCTCCTCCCTCTGCTGATGTGAACCACTACAGGTACTGCTGGTAGAGAGGACTGTTCCACTCTTCACCATAAACTCCCCGAACACAACCATTAAACACTGCTGACTAGAGGGAACTAAAGTCATTTACTTACACATGTTTACCATTCGCTGTTAGCCGGTGAACTAATGTGTGAAGGCGAGTTTATAGCCGTGGTAGTGTTAAGAGACATGCGCAGTACAATCTGGTCCGCCCTCACTGAAATTGAGCCAATCACAACGCTCAACCTCAGCTTCACTTACACTGTGCATGCGTTATACCCCATATCCCTGTGCGCCATGTCCCAGCCTCTTTCCACAGGCCATGATTTCTAGTGTGACAATAAACACGATGAAAAAATATACACAATCAGCCTCATAACCTATTTCAAATGAACCAAACGATACATACACGAATCGAACTGTGACTAGCGAACTAAACGGTTCATTTTTTTTGCCCAAACTGTTCCCATCCCTATTATATACTAAGGTTGAATATGTCTCACTGAAGCTTCGAAGCTCAATAAATTCAGGACAGCGCTAGTTTCCATCTACGCATCCTGTGAAATGAATGCTAAACTAGGGGGGCCATCATGAAACCAAAAAATATAAATTTCTCGCTTTTGGTTTCAGATTTTTTTTTCCCAAAGGAAACAGAACAAGTGATTTATAGAGCAGATATACTGTATTTGCTGTAGCAGACAAAAGAATTGTAATTTCAGTTGGACTTAAAGTCAGGGAAAGTATGTGGTCAAAACATAAAAATACTGTTTCGGCAAACATCCAATCCTGTCAGTTTGTCTGAATCTCATTCGTGACCTTGTTTAACATGGATGCTTCCCTAAGTGACTGTTTCACTCGTACTATTCCACCAGCTAATGCTGACTTCATTAGATAACAAGATAGCAGCCAAAGAAACCTTTTCCACTTTCCAAAAATACAGTGACTGATCTAGAAGCCAGCTTTTCCTGGAGAACTCACGCCACAGTGTTTCCATTCGTTTAACAACCACCTATCCCAGTGTGGACATTCCTTACAGACAATGTGTGTCTGTTTGCCTGCCTACGATTGAGCGGAGAGGGGAGGTGAACATCAGACAGAGAATAACACAGAAACTATTGATACCAAGCCTTTCAAAATTTGGTTTAATTCTGCCCACGGTAATATGACCCTTGGAAAGTCAGCTGTCACCGAGGAAACACAGTCGGTAGAGATTGCCAAGGCAGTACTGTACTCTGCTTGGTACCGCTGCCCTGGGGATGGTTGTAGTGGAGAACACAGCACTAATGGATCTCAGCACACAGGCTTGGACTCAGTCATACTGTACAGCCACTCTGATTTGAAATATTCAAGCCAGCGCTCTCGCCTGTCTATTAATATTTACTTCAACAAACGCTACACACAGTCTGCTCATGGTGCTCTGGGGATGCATTTGACTTTTACTGGTGCTGGCTCATTTAGACTGAAGATGGCCACAAAAACAAAAGGTACATATGTAGCTCATATCGCATAATGAGAGACACTTTTCACCATTGTCTTTGTGTAGTTACAAATGAGCAGTAGAACTTGAAAGATTAAAGGGATATTCCACTGTAAAGTGGCAGTGGGCAGATGGTTTTTGGCATCATTTTGCAAAAATTAAATAAAAACCTTTCAGCATGTTATAATTCAAGTGCTCTGAGAGAAAACTAGACTTCTGCACCTCCTCATGGCTCTGTTTTCAGGTTTTAAATAATCTGGCCAATCACAGGTCATTTCAGAGAGAGTGTTCCTATTGGCTGTTCATTTAACAGAGGCAGCTTTCAATTACTCGCTAACTCAGATCAAATGGTCAAACTAGGCAGCTCTGATCAAATATGAAAAATAAGAGTGTGCTCCGGCTGGTGGGCGGTGCTTGGTATTTCCTCAACTGATCTCAACATGGCTGCCGGGTCACAAACTTTATCATTTTACAGCTAAACAGTAACTACAAGATGTTTCTGAAAACATCTGAGGAGAGAAATAGGTATTACAGTAACTGAATATTTATTCATATTTGATCGCCGCTGCTTAGTTTGACCATCAGACCAGAGTTTGCGAGTGATTGACAGCCGCTCAGAGACAGCAGGCTCCAGCTTGTCTCTGATTGGTTGTTTCTCCGGTCTGTGAAATCTTGCAGGTGCCATTAGGAGCACCTGAGCACTCAGAGGAATATGATTTTTTGATTACCTGTCTCATGCAGTACTGTCAGGATATAGTGACATTTTTATAAAAATAACTTTTTAAATCATATTTGCTCCAGTTTTGCCTGTGGTTGCTTTAACATGCGTTTGATGACAGCATGTTATTGCATTAAGGATACACATTTTGGAAAACAAAGATTAGAGCTTGATTCTTTGAATTATGACTTTGGGAGAGTAACAAATACAATACTGGTTAAAAAAAAATCATAAGAACACAGTTTTGAGCTGTTGTTTCTCAACCACTGTGAAAATGGGTGCTATGGGTTACCTGGCAGCATTTTTGGACTGGCTTTCTCACTCCCATTATGCTGACATGGGTGACAGATGCCAGCTCTCCTGCCAAAGGCCGCATCACTCCTTGCAACCCCCCTCCCCACCTGCCAACCTCCCATTACGGCTGCTGAAAATGCAGCATACATGAATCATGCCGCAGCTGTCACAGCTCCCTGGCCCCAACCTAATTAAACAATTAGGGCATTTGGTTAACAATCAGTCACAGTCAAAGGACAAATGTGGGCTAAACAGAGTTGGTCATATGGCAGCGCAGAGAGTGGAAAGAAATGGGTTCAGAAAATATGAGTCCAGTAGAAAATGAAGTCAGACGTGTATCATTTTGACCAATCTGACAATGATGTTTCTGCAAAGAACAGACCTAATGGCTGAGATATTGAACAGGATATAAGCATTGTCACATCTGAAGTAAATCTTAAACTATTTGCACACTGTTCCAATCACTAGCGAACGAGTTAGATAACAAGGGATGGCAAATTTAGAGTACATCTGTCTGTAGGGCTCCTATATTGCCATTTTTATACCACATTTTCAAGTGTGAAATAAACATTTTTTTTTTAACAAGAAAGCACTTGGAGGGCACATCTCCATCAATGCCAATAATTCAAGTTAACCAGAGTCAACAGAATGAGAGAAATAGCTATACCAAAGTAGCCCAAATGTGGCCTGATGGTGGTGTTAGAGGAAAGGTCATGAGGTTGCCAAAATCATCTAGTTTCTTCCTGTTGGGAGCACAAAGGTCTACAGCAAAAAGTGTGTGCTTACAACTGAGGGGTCAGGAGATACACTTGTTTGAAAATTGAAATGTTGGCCTGGTGGGAAGGTCACCAAAATCAATATGTCTCTTTTGTTGGGAGCTTGAATGTACATGGCAAATTTTGGACCAATTGAGCCGAACAGTAAGTTGTGGAAATATTCTCATCCACAGATGGACGGAGGCGATCGCAGAGCCGCTGCTCCCTGGCAGAGGTGATGAATAAATCCAATAATGCAGACATGCCTTTTGACATAAAAAAAAACAGTTTACAATTATTTAATGTGACTTCAGTTCAAGACAGTTACAAGGGTTTTAACCAGACGGTTGTACTGACTACACAGACTCGAACTCAGTGACCCATGTTTCCCTGTGTGTAGGTCACCAGAGGTAGAGAGTGGGAGAGAATGAGAATGACTATGGAAGCAGAGTGGTGGTGATGGTGTGGGAGGGAGAGAGGGAGAGAGGGAGAGAGAGAGAGAGAGAGAGAGAGAGAGAGAGAGAGAGAGAGAGACACCCAGACAGAGAGAGTGGGATTTTTTTTACTGCAAACAGGCCTGGGGGATTTAATCACAGTAAAACACTGAACTCTTATTGGGGGTATCAAAACATTTTATGGGAGCAGCTGTGCCAAACTGTAGCACCACAGCAGCGTCCCAGTCCAAGATAAATCAGCAATAGTCCTCCAGATCACCTTATGTGCCTCATTTAAAGCCCAACTACTGTGCAAGTGGCAAGAAATGTTTTATTACATACGAAGAATCAGTTACAGCATAGGAACTCATTGGTAAATATTTAAAGGGTTCGCTTCACCCAAATCACAAAATACCACATTTCCTCACTAACCCAAGTCACCTCAGTGTTATTTATGTAGGCCAAATCACAAATATACAAATTTGTTAATACAACACCATCTATCCTTAGACCCTGGCAACAGGAAGCAGCCTAATCTCATGGGAAGGCATATAAATAGTACGACTTTGCAAAGACATGAGAACGCATTTTAGCCTAGTCATTTGTACGCCTTTTTTCATGTGTCATTTTTACACCACACAAAAAATGGTAGCAGTAACGGATGCAGTTAGGTTTAAGCAACAAAACCTCTCAGTTAGGTTTAGGCAACAAAACCACTGAGTTAGGTATAGGAAAACATCATGACTGGGCTTAAAATAAGTATGCAAACTAAGTGAAATATATAAGAAAACTATGTAACGGAAGTATGGACACGACATGAACGTAGACTGCACATAAGAAGTAGACATAGTCACTCTGACATCATCCATTTGGTTTGTGGACTACCGTTTTGAAGTCTTGAGTTTGGTATTTTTGCCGTTGCCATGTTGTTTTGTGATATGCAAGGGTGGAGCTAAGCACAGCCTAACAATGAATAAGACATTTTCAGGCAACCAAAAAGTTATAATTAACTTTTGTGAACTGACAACACACTGTGAAAGGGTTAAAGTTGTAGGACAAAAACACAGACAACTTCCAGTTCCGGTCAAGACCGTCGTAGCAACCACGACCCTAAAGCATACTCTGCTTTATGGTCTATTTGACTCTAAATGGACCATAATTTATTAAATGAACATCATGTTGTATTTAAGAAGACTTCAAACTAGATATTGAGACCATAAACTCATGTTTATAATGTTTACTGAGGTAATAAATCCAGTGAGTAGTAGGCTCATTTTCTCATAGACTTCTATACAATCAGACTTCTTTTTGCAATCAGAGGAGTCGCCCCCTGCTGGCTATTAGAAATAATGCTACTTTTAGGCACTTCTTCATTGGCTTCACTTTTCAGACGTTGGGGTTACCCACTAGTCACAAACATAACTTAAAAATAACTCAACAGTTCTCTGGGACACAAACACTAGTCTCCTGGTTGAAAGTCCTCTCACTTTTAATTTTTCATCACTGGCAATGAGCGTAGCATATTTAGATGGATGCGATTTACATTGCAGCCAATACAGACTACTAGGTAAGAAAAGCATTCGTATGTCACACAAAATGACTTGTGAACTATGATATCATTCATACACCATTAAGTGTGACCAGGCTGAGGAACGACTTCCCACGTATGTGAAGAACGTGGATCCAGGAGGATGCCGAGCGCTTTCCAAGTGCTGCCAGACCCACATGACCTCCTCTCTGCCATGAAGACCTAGAAGGGGGACAGACTACACATAAACACAAGAGGCAAAACTAGAGGACACCATTCACACAGAAAGAGAGGAGACAAGGAAACCATAAATGAAAATGGAGAGTGTGAGACGCGGGTTGAGACTGAATCTCCTCAGGGTAAAGATCCTGATCCAAAATGTGGAATGAGGTACCATCAGCCATGAGAGAGACAGAGAGGTACCAGAGGCATCTTGCTTTAAACATTTGTAACTAAAAACTTCAGCAGCAACGTGGCTTTCCAAAAACAGTGTTGTGGTTACTGTGAATAATCCACAGATCTCACAGTGAACATCTTTCATTAGACTTCCTACTGAAGCAATAGCCCCCATAACAACTGTTGTGAATTCATGCTGCATGTCATTTTTTAATGCTTTGGGCACCACAAGCGCAGGTAGTGGCAGTTTCATAGACAGATATCTCAAAAATATCACGGCTATACCAATGGAGGAAAGTGAGAAAATGACCCTAACCCTTTAAATTGTAGCCGTACAAATGCTTGTCATTTGTGCAGTGTTAAATTCAGTGGCATCACTTGCTAAAATGGTGGCATTGCTTTAAAAGTCTGTGATTATGGCAAACCACATTAGAAATGGATGAATATTTCTAACACTAACCCAAAGCGTCCAACAAGGTTCCAGGGCCAAACTCAGACGGACAGATATGAAATGAGCAACAGATGGCTGGAATTGATGAGGAGAGGGAAACGACACTTTTCAGTAGAGCCGAAGAGGCGTTTGGGCTGATTTCAGTCCTCTTGTCTCCATCATAATAAACCATTCATTTCACTAGTCAGAGGAGAGCACTCCTTAAAAACAAGAGCCAATATCCCAGAGAGATTTACGACTGATTATATATTCTTTTACACACATATACTCACATCTACACTTCACAAGCATTAAGAACCTCTATTGACTACATCAGTTTACATTACAGATGAAAGCAGCCTTTATCTTTACCAGTACACATCTTTAACTGTTCATTATTGTAACTTTCATTTAGAGGTCAACCAATAGTGGATTTTTAAAAGCCACTATAAAAACGATGGTTTTGAGCAGGAAAAAGCTAATTGACGATTAAATGGCTGATACCTTCTTCACTTCTGCACTTCTTTTTGTCACTCCAAATTTCATAATTTGTAAGAGAATATCCTCAAATGTGATTTGGTGAATTAGATCTTTGGAAAGTTTTCTGTTTATTTGCGACGGGCGATGCACTGTTCTGTGACTTACAGTATGACTGGCCAGGATTACATCTGTTGTGCGTCTCGTACATTGTTAAATGGCACTTTTGAAAACCATTAATGTTTGTGCATATTCCCGGGGTAAGGAGGATGAATGGATGGTTACGTGGCTGGATTATTTGGAGGAGAGAAAGAGCTAAAGAAACAGTGAATGATTTCTTTTCCTCCCTGTCTGCATGTCTTGTATCTGGGCCACAGAGCTGATAGTGCTGCGTTGCATTTACGAATGCTAACTTTCTTCCCCTCTACCTTGACTTTGTGTACAGAGCCTCCATGTAAAAGGCTCAGGGTTTAAAGATGCTCCAATCAATATTTTGATATGAAAAGTGGGCCAGATGAGTATGTGTAGTGTGAAAGGTGTCGCTTAGACTGACAAGCTCTAAGAGAATCTGTGCAGCTCCCCTCAGCAGTATGTTCATCAGCATTTCGCCATCGTTCAGTTCAGTCAGGAGAGACAAGTGAATGAAGAAGAGATAATTGTTTATTATAACAGATGATATTTGATAATGAAGTCTTGACAGAAAGTCTTTGGCACTTAAACTCTACAGGGAGATTTGTAATCGGGTGGGTGCCTGCCCTGAGCAGCAGCAATATAAATCCCCCATGGTGTCCAGACACTGGTGGTGGCTCTGCTGAGACTGGTTGTTTTGGGTTTATGGCCTGCAAATTTACTCTCCTGGTTCAGTCTCACCACTCTCATCATCAGTGAAAATGCTCTGATAAACCTAAAGTTGGCGACTATACTGGTGAACACAGTGGAGTTGCTAGAGATCAAAACTGGGATAAAACGACATGACTTTTGGACTTGAATTCACCAGGTCACCAGAAATATAATTTCAGATCATTGCTAATCTTTGCTAATGCAAATCAACCGTAGACTGTATGTAAGAAGTAGTCGTAGTCACCATGACGTCATCTATTGGTTTGTAGACTGCAATTCTGAAACCTCAAGTTCTGCATTTTGGCTGTGACCATTTTGTTTCTTAACCAGAAGTGACATGAGAGTGATACATACAACCGAACACTGAATAAGACATTTTTAGGCAACCTTTAGCCAATCACAAGGCAATGAACAGAAAACACTGTGAAATGGTTATATTTATAAGATGAAAGCACAGACAACTCCCAGACCGGACAACGCCTTGGTAGCGACCTGTCAATCACAAGGTAGTCACGCCCTAAAACATACCTTGCTTTATGGTCTATTTGACTCTGACCATAATTTACTAAATGAACATGATGCTGTATTGAAGAAGACTTGAAACTAGCGACTGAGACCATAAACTCATGTTTACAATGTTTACTCTGATAATAAATCAATTGTGAAGAAGTCTCATTTTCTCATAGACCTCTATACAATCAGACTTCTTTTTGCAACCAGAGGAGTCGCCCCCTGCTGGATATTAGAAAGAATGAAAGTTTAAGGCCTTTCAGCATTGGCTTCACCCTTCAGCCCAAGGGCAGCCTAAGGTGGTACTGTATGAGTAGCCTATTGTTGACATGAGCCTATTGTTGACATGAGAACTGGTTAAATGTCCACGCTTTGGTGGGTTTTCTGCAGTAGGTCTTTTTTCACTGCAAATATTCGACACCAGAGCCCAGGTGTTACTAATAGTGAGCTGCGCAGTAAGCCAGCATGCACACTACCAGCACCCTGAAATGACAGCAGCTGAATGCAATTCAGCCAATAATTTTATTATATAAACCTGTGCTTTACCTACTGTGGCATGTCAAAATATGATCTGTGAAAAAGGCCTATATCCTGTGAGTGTTGACATCTAACTATTACCCATAGTAAAAGCCCCAGACACACACACACACACACACACACACACACACACACACACACACACACACACTGGGTTCTACTATATATGGTTCACTCATTGTCAAACTCACTCCTGCATCGAGCGTAGGGAATGATTCACTGAGCAAAGCCTGGTTCTCTGGAAGCTCACAGCAGAGACCACGAGGAGACCCGTTACCTAGCAACCGCTGTGATTGTCTCATGCTCCAGGTGTAACTTCCGCGAAGAAGGTAGCCCCATGTGAACAAAGGCAGGCGCTACGCTATTTGAAACCCTGTTATTCTTGTATTTCAAGAACACAGCAAGGAATGAAAGGATGCTGAACACACACTGTGTTTGTGCACTTAAGGCAAAAAACGAGAAGCAGCTGGTAAGCTTCAAGGTTAAGGGAGAATATCGTGAGCTCAAGCGGTTTTCCTCGATATCACATTGACTCATCAATCAAGCTTCACTCTGTCTCTCTCTCCACACTTTCACGTTCTGTGATCAATGTTATAATTAATCAAACAGCACCACACAGCACTCCAATCAATCTCATTTCTTACTAAGTTTCAAGCCAGCCACTTCTTTGTAACAAGCAGCAGTCAGTCATCTGCAGGTAGATCAACTTTGTAGAAAGTCAGGGGCAGCAATCCTACCAGCATGAAATATTTTCTCAGTAGTACACAGTTTAGATTTATCATTTATCAATAGAGTTGCACGCAAACATTCAAAACACATTTTACCGACTGATATCAAGAAAATGCTAATTGCTCATTTAGACAGGAAAAATGGTTCCCCAGATAATCAAATAGATATGCTTGCCTTCGCTCCCTCTGAACTTGTGTTAAATTCAAAATCATACTCGAGAATTGTGTTTTTTTCCCCAAATATATCTGTTAATGAATGGTGTGTGCCACATTGTGCAAATGTAGGGCTCTAAAATGGTTAAAGTGCCTAAAACATGGTATTTCTCTCTTTCTTGTAAACCCATGACGGAATGTGTAACGATCAAAGTTAAAGTTCAGAAAAAAACAAAGAAGTTGTTTAAGAGTTTAAACAGTCAAAAACTGTTTCGTCAGGACTGTGTGGGTGTTGTTTGATTAGCTTTGATTGACAGCGGCCTGGCAGTAAATGCAGACAATCCCACAACTGTCATCAGATTCTTTTTTATTTAATATTGAAAGACCTGATGATATTGTTACATCCTCAGAAGTATGTGACACACCTTTTTTCCTACAAAGCCCAACCCATTTCAAACCAGTGAAAAGGGCACAAAGGAAGAAACTAATGCAGAAATCTGTCATGTGAAATAACCAAGAAAATTAGCTTATACATGTAGGACGACATTACTCATAAACACATGACTTTCAAGCGAGAGCCCGGTGATTTGTTTCGCAAGTTGCGTTAATGACGTCACATTTTTTTTTCCATACCGATATTTTGTTGTTTCCGTATGTGTCTTACTCAGTTTACATACTTATTTTTAGCCCACCTATGATGTTTTCCCTTAGCCTAACTAAAGCCCATTAAACAATACACGACTCCCAACGTTGTCAGATTGCCATACTGTGTCCTGGAGTCTTTAATCGTCTTTAGTCGTTATGGTTTTCACTCTACATGACTGACCATTGTCAGGGGATTACACACTACAAGATCTTTCACCAGGAGGACTCCCCAATGAGGTCTCTTTTTTAAAATTTTTTATTACTATTCATTCCTCTAGGTGCAAATGCAGCACATGCAGCATGTTCCTATTGTTACAGGCGACCCATTCACCAACAGCTTTCCCCTTAACTTGTATCTCGCGCTCTCACTGGCTGTAGCTCATGGGTGGAGTCCCTGACAGGTCTAGTCAATTAGCATGCTAGGTATCTGTAATGTGTCTGCGAGACATGCGTTGGCAAACAGTTCACACGACGCTCGAGTGCCGATGTGTGAGCAGCGAGCCACTTGCCTCTGATCTGGGGCATTTGTCTTGGAGCTACAAAAACTGAGGGAGCGTAAAATCAGAGCTAACGTTGTATAGTGTGAACTAGGCAGAAGTGGTTTTGTGGTCTAAACCTAAGTGAGTGTTTTCGTTGCCCCCTACTGGTACTGTGTAGTAATACAGGCGTGTAATATCAACATCTCTGAGAGGAAAAATGTTAAACTGACACACTATCCTCTAGTGGACAAACAGGTCTGTTACACGCTTTGGCTTGATCGGTATACATATTCATACAGTACAGTAGCAAGAAGCTTCTTGAGACATTTAATACTGTTTCTTTATTCCTCTGCCCTAGTTATAATTTTTTAAATTATACTATTGAATGTGATAACAAGAAAGAACAGACTAAACTGACTGGCCAGTAATGTGATGATCCAGTTGCCTTGAATGTGGTGGTGTCAATGCTGAAAGTGACAGTGCTATATACTGTAGCCTTTAGACTGTATTTATTAAGCAGAAGATAAAATACGCATTATTAAATCCTGTCTTCACTCCGACATCGTACTTATCCCCATATTGGAGAAATCACACATTTTACTGCATATAAATCTGCTTCTAACCTTATATATTTTTCACAATTTAGATATTGTGACCACCACCATCTGTCTCATCTTAAACAGTTTCTCTCATCATTAGATTTTGATACAGTAAGTGCAATGATGTTTGATTCCCTGGAGGCTCCTGCTTCGAATCGCTCCAGGTCTACTTCGGCCAAGAGTCTGTTCAACATTTTAGTGAAGTGGGTTCTAGACAGAACAACTGTGGCTCCCAGGAGAGAAAGAAAAGATGGAGATATGAAGAGGTACTAACTGAGGTTGAAGGCCAAGGGCTGGGAAACAGTGCCATCTATTGATTCTACTTCCTGCCTGCTGTAATGCTGCAGTGATGCATGCTTGTGGGGTAAAACACACATACAGTATACACAGGTTTAACTTCTTTCCCCAGCTATCATGTATGTACTTCTCCCTGTGTTATTCCTCTCAGACACGAGGGTCCTTCTATGTTCACAAACTTACTGCAAATAATGTAATGCAGGTTTGCTGGTGATGAATAGCTCAAGGTATATGCAGGCTACAGCTGTCAGCAATGGTGTACTTATTCAGTGTTTATTTTAGATTATTATTATGTGGAGGTGGTTTTTTTTGCCATGTGTTTTGTGTTTTCTGTCTGTGATCCCTTGAGGTAAACTACATACAATTTTCCAACTTTCCAATCTTCCAACAAGATCTCTTTAGGTATCAGTAGGTGCTTGTTTCGATCTGGAACACTCTTTTGCCTTTTTTTTCTTTCATTATGTTAATATGATAGTAATATTGTATTCCTGTTTTGTATTTCTAAATACTATAAAACACACTGACTATAATGTAGTTGCATACTGGTATAAAAACATTTTAAAGGGTTTATTATTGCACAGTATTCATCAGCAATTATAACTTCTCCTATAAAAGACATATTTTGTATTATAACAGCTGTGTTTTGCTATTTTGTCATCTGTTATCTGATTAGACACCCAGAGGTGCCCACAGGAGGAGTTACAGTTGATGACTAATACTTTAATAAGCTCTTATATCTGCTTACAACTACATTAGTGTGTTCATTTATTATTATTTTCTACCTTGGTGGACAGTAAAGCTGTATTCTCTCTGTTATGACGTAAACACAGTACCTCAGATTTATAGGATACAATCACCAATCCAATAACATTGTAATGATGTTAATATTTGCTAATTTTGGAGTAAAGTAGTTCTTAATGAATAAAAATTGTTTAGTCTGAAATTGCTAAATGATGGGAAGAGGATGATTTTAGCAGGTCAGCTATTCCCTTTAGAAACTACATGAAATGTGTCATCAAAGCTCACTCCACACCACACAGTGACTGCAGCTCGTGAATTATCACCGTGATTCACTCACCGGCAGCTACTACCGTATCATAAGGTTTACAGGCAGCCTCTCAGTCCGACAGCTGTATATTCGACAGCACGCTCACACTGGAGCATGAACTTGCAGGGTGGCTCTGACATCACGGCGGTCTGTAGGAGTTTGTGACAAGATTAGATGAGAGTGGACTTATTCACCAGCACCGTGGTTGATATTCACAGTGAAAGACAGCCGTCAATGCCCAACTGCTCACAATGCTAATTTCTGACACATCTCTGTGAATTTTATGCCAGCTCTGCGGTGACATGCAGTGACCAGTGTTAACTGTGTATCATAGTTCACAACAGCCAATCATTATATAGAAGGTGGTAACAGCGCAGTTAATGCTTGAGTCATCAGCATGTAAAGACACAGCTCTCTCCACACTCACACAGAGTACTACTCATAATTCACATGACAGGTTTGTTTCTCCCTTAACTTCTCAAACATATATCGTCGCCATCCTGTGAAAATGATGTATCTTAAAAACTTCATGAGCTATGAGACCCAGTTTTTTGTTTAGAGTGTGTTTTTCAGATAATCCCGTGGGGTTTTTAAAGGGTTTATTTAATTTAAGAATTACGTGAAGTTTTTCAACTACATCAAGGAACACTTGATCCTTCAATTTATCTGAAACAAAACCAAAAAACCAAATAGTTTTCACTGGACAGCAATGACTTAAACATTTAGATACCACTTTCTTTATTAAGAGTTTATTCATCAAAAAAAAGGGTTTTACTGGTGTTTAAAAAAGCATGTACAAATGCTTGATGATTCAGTTATAACAACTGGGGGGTTGTAAATGTGCTGTTTAACCTCCAGCCTGACACTTGCTTTGTCTTTTTAGCTTTTATATTCATCACTAACGGGACTGTAAAAAACACTGTATTAATGACCTATTACTATTAATAACTGCAATCTTGGTGGCTTATTATTAAATGAGTGTTTATTAAGAGATTACCAACATTTCTAACCACATTATTACTAAATAGAAAGGATGAACACCAAGCACAGGGATATTTCATAACCTGGCAATCCAAATGAACGTTAATTATGTTTCATGTTTTTTAGCTATAACTACTGGAAAAATAAGGCCGCATGAATTTCCGTCAACTCTCCTGACATCGAAACACAGATATTGATCAGACATGGCTTTCCGAGGGGAGGCGCCCTTGCTTCACATTTCATACTAAAGTAGCACAAAGACTGAACCTTAAAAACATTAAGGCCATTCCTACACAGTTCTCCCGCCATGTATTTTCTATGTATACGTACTGTAGCTACATTCTTCTGAAACATTATATCTGGTCCTAATAAAAGCAAACTAAAACTACTGTAAAAGTAAATATATAAAAAGTCTGAAACTAAACTGAAACTAGCAAACGTACCCTGAAAACTAACTAAAACTATTAGAACTAATAAGGGCTCCTTATTATAAAGTAGTACCAACATTTTCTCTTCCATGTTTTGCATTAAATATTATGCATTTAGCATCAAATAATCAACATTTAGCACCATCACGAGTGCTCCATAATAAAGCTACCTGATAAGCCAGTGCCAACAGTTCTGACAACATGTGCAGTACTCACTGTATACCTTTGATGTGTTGATCCATGCAGCTCCTCACAGCGATGAGGCCACAGGGCCAGTGATTTCTCTGGGGAGGAGCAGGACGTCTTGGATGAGATCAGGCCCGAGCACTGCCTCGCTCTGACACGTGTCAGCCTCGGTTAGTTTTGACCGTTCAATGTGATGACCTCTCCAACTGTAATCTCCCAGTACCGGCTCTGACAGATTAACGGTGCTATTCATGTCTATATGGGTTTTTTTTTTTTTTTTTTTTTGCCTCAGGAGAGACTCGCAGATTATGTTATTGATCAGAGCGGAGATGTGTATTTCTGCCATCGGAACTTGTTAATGAGGGAGGTGTGTTTCGTGTCAGGTCAAGGCCAAAAGATGCACTGACACAGAAGAGCAGTGTGGTGGTTGGAAGGTGGGTGGTTTGATAGGATTTTGTGTGGGTGATTATACACAGAAACACGTCTTGATGCTATATTACAGTTATTGCAAACTCACTGACTTCTTGAAATCTATTTTAATTATTTTTCTCTTTTGGCCAGTCATTCAGCTCTCTCTTGCTCTGCTCATTGCTCCGTGCAGACTCGACCGACCTCCGTCCTGGCCTTTCCCCTGATGTAGAGAGATTATTTTTCCTCTCCAGTTATTCCCCACTTTCCTTTTGGAGTCTGAAAACTCATCTCTTCATGAAATACCTCATGTCATCCTCGCCTCACTGAATCATTTCTCCACAGTCTACCTTCTTCCTCCCCTATACTCCAGTTTGTTCTTCAAAACAGATCCCCTTCCTCTTCTCCTTTTGCTGTTCTTTTCATTTCTATTCCCATTGCTTCTCTCACCCATGTATATTGTTATGAGGTATGGCTCTGAATCAAGCACTCCATGTTGATGGTAATGAAGGTGATGTAGGGTTTGGTTTCATAAAACTGATGCATCCCTTTAAAGTCAGTCTTAACAAGTCGGCTAAAGAACAACAAGATGAGTCTCTGTTCTTGAAATATAAAGAAAATGTTTCAACAGTATGGATATTTAAGATGAAAAAGAAGTCAGCCATTCAAGTGGGCAGTGCAGATGCAGTGAACAGTTGGTTTAAGAGCCCCATCTAGTGGTCAGACATGCATAGTGGTGTTTAAATGTACTGTAATACTGTAATATAATACTAGAAATTGACTTTATTTATTGTCAACAATCTACAGTACACAAAACACTGTCAATCTGAAGCTTATAAGAGTCATTTCAACTAGGGGTAGGCGATACCAAAGTTTTTAATTCGATACTGATGCTTTTTGTTGCAATTTTAACACTGATATGGATAATTTCTTTAATAGTGTGTAGTATGTGACTTACCAAAATAATAGTCATTTTTAGAAAAAAAAGATCATTACACTCAAAGGCAAATCACATGACACATGACAGCTGTTTGACAAATTTATTACAAAAGCAAATGTGAGTACAATTAAGAAAATAGTCCAGTATTTTACAGAAATAGTATGATGGAATAATAAGCCTCCATATAACTTTCAGGGTGTGTTGTTTTTAAATGTTTGAAGGGGTTACTATGTCGCTGCGTGTGGCACTGTATTGTCACAAATAGTGCATGTTGCTCTATCTTTATCTACAGGTGAAAAGTAGCACCACACCACACTGTGTTTCTCCTGTCGCTCTCACACGTGTGCGACTGTGCGCCGCTGTCACCAGGCTCTGATGTCACGTTGGTTTCAGGTGATTCAGGACAGCTAAAGATGTCAGGGCTGTTTTGGCTCAAAAATTATTCAGAAGCAGTGAAGACATTTAGAATGATGCAGCCACCCACGTTTGTATTTATACAATTTTATTATGAGTATTTTTTTCAAAGGAATCAATACCAAATTGATAACTTGTGAGTATTGAAGTATTGACGTATTAAAGTATTAAAGTATCAATACCACAGTATTGATCCATCCAACCCTAATTTCAGCAGGGCTTCTAATCATTGTCTTGGTTCATTGACTGACTAAATAATTATAACATCTTTAAGGACTTTAGATTAATGCCATACAGTGTTCTTTAATGTAGACACAAATAATAGTTATAACAGTAGTGGTGTTTTGAATGTGGTGTGTTAAAATGTAACACGACCCATCAAAATACTGTACGAGATGTTCAAGTTTGGTAATCACATTTATTACTTTTTGCGCTTAACCAAATTATCCGGCTAAGCGTTTTAAAATCAACTTTGAAATGCATAAATATGGAGAATAACTATCAGCTACAATTACAATCACTAAAAAAAGAAAAGAATTGAACCTGGTGAAATATCAGCTCTGTTACTTATTTTATGCAAAGTTTAAATATGAAAATATCCCCCAATAAATAAGTTTATATATATATATATATATATATATATATATATATATATATATATATATATATATATATATATATATATATATATATATATATATATATATATATACACACACACACACACACACACACACACACACACACACACACACATAAGTTTTAGTTTCCTCCCCAGTAGCCTGATTCTGCCATACTACTATACACTACACATTAATAGTCATGGTCAATACAGTCAATCAGTCTGATTCCAAGTCATCCAAATCTCTAACACCACAAAATATGGGAAATGGAATCAATACTATAAATATATATATATATATATATATATATACAGTAACATAATAACTAATATATCCTAAATAATACTACTCAGACCAGGCGAGGTAATGCAGCTGCTGCTCACTTGCAGCATCATGCAGGCTGACCTGGCAGCTTTACGGGTTCCTTTACCTTTAACAGAAAGTGAGAGAACTGGGTCATTGTGGGAAAACATGGCCCCTCAGGGTCACTGCTGCCAAATGGTGTAAAACCTGAAGTGACCTGCTGTAATTAAATTTGTCTGGAAAGGAGTGCTACGTTGGTTTCATCAGGTTTCTGACAGAGCTGAGGCTGGCCCACGTTGTCTGGCACCTGTAATTCCCTTGTCTTTGATCATGCCGAGGCTTATGAATCCTTGATGTGTGCTTTTTTTATGCTGCGGTAAACAATAAAGATAGAAAATGTAGCCTTGCTGGTCATTTCTGTGCTGGAGAACATTTTACTTCCTTACAGTAAGAGATTTACTAGATGAAATTGTAATAGCAGTGTGTGACTCATTTTTATTATCCTCATAAAGTCACCATGGATTGTTTTTGTCCACTTTATAGTTGTGACATGTAGCTACCATACATATTTTTTCATTATTTCTCCACCTTAACCTCTTATGAATCATGGATCTTGGTTGTACATTAACAGAGGTGGTGGGACCTGTGTAGAAAGTGTCCAGACTTTTAATATTATGACAAACATACAACAAATATGTTGTGTATTAGAGTTTAGTTATATGGGAGAATGCCAACGTTGAAGTCCAAAAAGACTGATTTTGCTAGTTGTTAGTGAGATTTTGAGTGTCATATCATGTACATGATATAAAACTGGAGTTAAAATTGCCCAAATTATATTCCTGGTACTTGTAAATGCTGCTAATTGGCTTTTGTGCTGTGGGCTCCTCTGCACCCCTCTGAGAATCCCAACCTTATTACTGTGAAGGGGTTTCCTGGGAGCTGTGCTGTCAGAGGCAACAGCTCCTTGTAGGGTCTCTGAAGGCAGATTGGTCCCAGGTGAGGACCGACTACAAGAACAGTGGAAAAGCAGCCATGCCTCACAGAGCCAGGCGGAGGTGGGAGGCTGCCACTTGTGGACTCTAGAGTTGTGCTTAGGGACTTCAGCATCATTGTCTATAGTTACTCATGGTTAATCACAAATCTGTTCAAAATGTTCCCTAAAGGGAGATTTGGCAAGCATTGAATGCTCAACATGGGAGTGGACAAATATACTTAATGCAAATGTATGTACAGTAGATACAGTATTTATCATTTGAGATCAATTAATAACACAAAACAATGACACATATTGTCCAGAAACCCTCACAGGCATGTGATTATCATAAAGTGGGCATGTCTGTAAAGGGGAGACTGGTGGGTATCAGAGAACCCATTTACATTCACATATCTTGAGGTCAGAGATCAAGCGACCCCTTTGAAAATGGCCATGCCACTTTTTCCTATTTAACCTCCTTTGTGACAAGCAAGTATGATGTTAATACGTTTAAAAAATGAGTGTTATTAAAATGATTTTGTGTTAACGCATTACTATCACGGTAACTTTCACAGCCTTAATATTTCTATATAAATTCAGTACTTGTGGGTGACGTGTTGATGAAGAAACTGGATGATGAAGGATGATTGTGAGGAACGGTCTGATCTGAACACAAGCTATTGTTTATAGGTTGTCTGTGCTCGTCATGAGCTGTTATTTAGAAATAAGGTTTTTCAGGACAGGACTTTTCTTTTCATCCAGTAATGATTGAGGAAAAGGATTCCCAGTTGATCTTGTACAAAGCCTCCACTGCAAAGGTGGCTGCTCTGAGTTGTGGCCTGATAATCACTGTGGTCGCAGTAATCCAAAATCCCACCCGTTGACACCGGCGGTTAAGCTAAGCCTAAGCTTTATACCAGGGTTTTGGAAAGGAGGCTGATGTCATACCTCAGATTGCCCATTCAATCTTTATGTGCTTTGTAGACTTGTACAAGGCTTTTTACTGTGTCCTCCGAGGTGTTTTGCACAGGGTGCTGCTGTAATATGGGATTGGATATGTGCCATCCAGTATTGTATAACCGGAGTAAAAGCTGTGTCATTGGCATTGGGCTCAATGGCACCCAAGGTTGTGCTTTGTCGCCAGTTCTGTTTGTGATTTTCAGGGGCAGAGTTTCAAGGTGAGTGGAGAGTGTGTGGTTGGGTGACCTCAGGATTGCATGTCTGCTTTCTGCCAATGATGTACTTATATTGCTTTTATACACTGAAGCACTTTAGTCAGCACCCTTCAGGGTCTGAGGCCATGACACTGCCATGACCTTTGTGTTGGGTGCTAGTTCCTGCTCCAAGTGATGGAAAGTTCAAGTATTTCAGGGTCTTGAGTGTAAGATTGACAGTATCATACTGGACGGCCATAGTGTCAAGGAGTATATTATTTATTGGCCATATCAGTATTGCTCTTTTCCCAAAATGCACCTTAAGTAATCATGGTGGGGCCTTTCATTGCCTCTGTATCTCTACACTGTTACATCAATCCTCACAAATCACATCTGGTCTTTCTTAAAACTTTCTGATTAATACCAACATGTAAACGTTTTTTCATGTGAACGGTCATCTTTGAATCCTCAACATTTATTTCCAAATTTTCACACAGCCATCACTGTATATTCAGTCAGAATTAATCTGGGTTTATAATAGTAAAAGCTAAATTCAGAAATCCCCATCCTCATCATTTCCTATTCATTAGTGACACTAGAGGGCGATGGAGTATTTTCTTTTTCTCTTTCAACTTGATCAGACAGAAGTGACTTTGACCTTTGACATCATGAAATCAAAACAACCATTTTTGCATTTAGATGCTAATTACTGTACTTATTAATTAGTTAGATTACTACACTAATTTTATTTTTTGTGTTGACCATATAGCTCTCTTTTGAGATGTTGTCTTTAGATACGCTACAGTATGGCTACAGCTCTGGCTGTGATGCCAGCGGGATGTACTATGAATAATTCAAAGAGTTGTCCAACACACTGAGCTCTCTTCAACTGCTGCATTTCTTCTCTCTTGACCTTTGACCCCAAAGCCATAGCCTCATCTTTATTGACACATTAATCACAGCCTGCCATGCACACACCCACGTATGCTGCCTGTCAGTGGGTTTAGAGACACATTGTTATTGTTTTGTAATTTTTTTCCCCAAATCTCCAGATGCCGTTTATGTACTTGCTGTCATAAGATGGTCTTTGCATCTGTGTGATGAGGATCCATGTGGCATTTCAGAAATGTCTCCTTACTAAATTCAGGATGACTAGACTTTAATGTGGACTTGTTTTATCATGCATATGCAATTTTTAAATTTCCTTTGCAAATATAAAGAAGTAAATATATATGTATTTATTTATATTTGCAAAGTAAATCCAATAAATGTTAAGACATGGGGAACAATTAATGTTGGATTTACAAAGATGTAAAGTACCAGAGCCAAAGCACTGTACTTTCAATTCTCAAAATGAGTAGCCTGTAGTATATTCATAAAGTATATATGTGTATGCAGAGCTTTGAAACAGATCACATGCATGGCATTGTTTCCTTAAGAGTGGATTGTTTTTGCTAAGTGATTTTCACACAAATGCCTGAGGAGACTTATTCCCCAAATCCCTCATAAACTACATTATATTAGTAGCTTACCACAAGTACCAGAAGAAACAGTCAGAAGAGGCTTAAGCCTTATCGCCAACCTGATTGTTATTTTTAATTTAGAGAGAGGGATTTTTAGCATTGAGGGATTTTCTGCTTTGTCATTCTGTACAGGATTTCCCTCTGCCAGGGGAAGAGCATTTCCTATTTGCTTTCTGCTAAGCAACTTCCTCCCTCAGAGGCTGCTCAGACAATACATCCAATACAGCTGGCTTTCTGTTTGAAATATTCCTCAGATGTTGCTGGAAACTCTTTGGTGGTATTTATATAACTTTGAATGAAATGAGCGAATCAGAAAAATAATAAATACATTATTAAAACCTTGGACAATAGACCGATGAGGTCACTTATATTGTTTAGTTTATATTCACTCAAATCTTAATTTCCTTCCTCATATACAAAATGCGATCTTAAGGGTCACCCTACCTCCAGAATGCAAGATTGACAACTGGTATCTCGCCTATATTGACTAACATATCGTATTTACTGATCTTTATGCTAGACTTTAGATGTTATTGTCAAAAAGTTACTGATTGGCCTTTAAAATCTGTCTTGTCCCTAATGGATGCTTATGAAATGTGACAAAGATATACTTATTAGTTTCTGTTGCACCAGCTTCAGGAAGTAGGCTACTGTAGTTGAAAAGTGGGTTAACTCATCCCAGTCTGCCCGTTACTGCTCCTTTGCCCTGCTTTTTGACAACTTGCTGTAGTGACAGTGTGGCTCAGGTCTGTTCTGTGCTGCGCCAGGTGGTGATGCAGGTATGTCAGAGCCTGTCAGCGGATGGTGGTGAGTTTCCACCAGGAACCCACCATTGCCCTGTATAATCCAGGCTCACTATTTGGCAGTCCACTTTAGTATTTACTGAACTCTGCAACATAGCCATACAAACAAAACAGTCTATATACTGTATGTATACATCAGTCTATGTCCTACGTTATATTTATATACCGTGTGCCCATTTTTGCCTGCAGCCTAATATGTAGGCTATAGATTAATAAATCAGTCAACTAGCTGACTGTTCAAACACAATAAAAATGTTTAGTATAGGGTATAACATTCTCTATAGCTCATGACGATATGAAACATATGGACAGAACCTGCCAAAATATAAAATGAATAAATAAATAAATGACTCAATAAATAAATATGTAATTAGACGTATGAAAAATAATATTAAAAATACATATAGGTATTGATTAATTGATATAATGTAGCAAAAATTAATATTTTTATTTTAATTTGCTTCGTTATTTATTTATATTTGTATTATTCCCCTGTCCACTGTAACTGCTTGTCAATTAAATTTCCCCATTTATTTTTTTAGTTATTTTTATTAACTTTTGAATTTGTTGTTTGCATATAGAAATGTGTAAATTAGTGAATACAGAAATAAATAAGTTTGGAGGAAATAAATAGGGGGGAAATGCTGATAATTATAATAATAATAAATAATACATATGATAATAAATAATACATACAATTTAATAATGAATAAACGGATTTAAAAATACATTTTACATAAAAAATGAAAGGGGACATTAAATGGAAGAGCAGACATATAGGGGATTAATACAAAGGTAAATAAATAAAGAAACAAATTAAAACTGAAATATCAATTTTGTCACATTTTATTATCAAGTAATGCCACATTTATTTGTGATATTATTTTGGTACATTAATAGAATATTTATTTATGTATCTATCAAGTCATTTATTTATTTTTAAATTTTTGGGCAGGTTCGATCATCCACAGAGCAGGGCTCTGTTCTCTCTCCTTCTGGGCTACGGTAGAAACATGCTGGACTGAAGTGATCCTGCTTCCTATGTAGATACAAACAGCTCATTATAAGGTAACAGAAACACAACCACTCTTATTTTCAGGTGATTGCACACTAAAGAAAACATACTTATTTATATGATATTTCATTTCTGCCAGTTGAGCCTCTTAATTGTTACAAGTGGTCCTTTTTTTTGGGGGGGGGGGGGGTGGTTGGGGGGGGGGGGGGGGGGGGGGGGGGGGGGGTTCAAGTCCCACGGTGGACAAGAACTGAGTGTGAACTGGTAGCTGGAGAGGTGCCAGTTTACCTCTTGGGCACTGCCGGGGTGCCCCGGAGAAAGAAACCAAACCCCAAACGGTTGGGGGCGCTTGTCAGGAGCAGCCCCCTCACTCTGACATCTCTCCATTGTTGCATGTTTGTGATGTGTGTGTTCGGGTCTGCATGTCCGTGTATAAGTTAACAACAGAGTGAAAAAATTGAATTTCCCCTTGTGGGACTAATAAAGGAATATCTTCTTCTTCTTCTTCTTCTTCTTCTTTAACTTCCTGCTGGGACCAATGTTGAGCTTTCACTGATGAACTTTCTTTCTTCCTGGCATGAGGGATAATGACGCCGACTGTGACACCAACATCTATAAGGCCTCTTGAATAGTGAATCTTTTTTCCTTGTAAGTGTACTAATTTGTTTTTACAGCACCTTAGTATTGCACCTTATCCTGCTTGGTAGCCTAAGTGGTGAAATCCTCGTCTAATAGACCAGTTAAGCAACTGCTTTCACAGCTTCAAATTAGCTTTCAGTAAAACCCTCAAAGGCCAACTTGTTGATTTCAACCTTTGTTGGAGGCATTTTTGGCTATAAGATAAGATAAGATGAACCTTTATTAATCCCCGTAGGGAAATTCAGTTTTTACATATAGGCCTAAATACTATTATCATACTGATATAACATATCATATAGATAAAAATATAGGACTAAATAGAATAATACCTCACATAGACAAAAGTGTCTAGCAAATAAAATAAAATATGTGACTATAACGTAAATTCAGGCTAATATTAACAGTCCTATTTGTTATAGTAACTGCGTAGTGTTCAGCTCTGTATTTAGCCTACAGACTCTAGGTGTATAGGCTATGTATCACATCCAAGAAAAACTTTTTATTATTTTTTTTTTTTTTTTACATAAACACTCACATTATATCAACAAACCAAAAGCCTTATATAATAATAATAATAATAATAATAATAATAATAATAATAATAATAATAATAATAATAATATAAAATATCTACAAAATTATGATTAAATAAAAAAAATCAAATATATATCCCAACATTAATCTGCAGCATGATCTAATCTAATTTACAAGCAACTAATTAATTGTCAGACCCATCTATCAGAATCAGAATCTTTATTGATTGCCAGGTGTGTCAGGTATACACCAGGAATCTGCTTTGGTTTGTTGGTGCCAGTAAGCAGTAAAATTAACAACAGGAACAAAATACAAATATGAAACATGTCACTTTAAGTTATAAATTAAAAATAAATAAATAAAGATAATATAAACAGATGGTGTGCCACAGTATCTGTCCACATGAACACACTGTTAACTGCGTACATGTGATACCACGTTCTGTGAACCGTGTGTTGAAAGCAGAGCTCATCTGGGCTCTTTCTCTGCTATTCCTACAGTTTGGACACATTTTAGGTCATCGAGGATGAGTGTGAACTTCCTTGTTTCCAGGTCGTGAATACATTAGCAGAACAATAGAGAGCGTTAGGACCCAGGGGCGGCGGAGGGCTTCCTCTCTCATTAGCCATTGATTTGACAGTTTGAGCCCCCGACCAGTCAGAGAAGGATGAGAAGTGGAGAAGGAGGCGGCTTGGTGCAGGTCTGGTGCGCTGCGCTCAACTTTTGTAAAATTGCTTCGTTGTTTGAGAGCCAACCGGCAGGTTGACTGAAATGTCTGTCAAACACAGCTGCTCTTTATTCCACACGTTTTCAACCGGATAATCCCGAGCTGGCGTTTGGATTAATGCTCCTGCCGGGTTGATGTAGATAGACGAATCAATTCATCTGATCATTCTGTGGACTTCCAAGATTATTTCTAGACTCGTTTCTTATTTTGGGAGCTGAATTTTAGCGTGTTTACTTCACGGACTGGAGACGCACTCGTGTAGCCAGTCATCCCAGTCTTCATCCTTCATCCGGCTGCGGACGCATATCGATCCCTCAGCACTCTCTGGATAAAAGTTGGTTTCCTGTTTGGAGTTTCGTTTAAAAGAGGAAGAAAAGGAGCCGGGCAACATGTCGCTAAGCAGAAGTATTGAGTTTGAACACTTTGAGGAACGAGAGAAGCCGCAGCGGACACCGAGGACCAACTCGGGCTCCGGTTCCCAGTCTGGCTCCAGAGGAAACGGTCTGGTCCCCAGCCCGGCGCACAGTGCGCACTGTAGTTTCTACCGCACACGCACCCTCCAGTCCCTCACGTCCGAGAAAAAAGCCAGAAAAGTGCGGTTTTATCGCAATGGGGACCGATATTTTAAAGGTTTAGTGTATGCCGTATCTAACGACCGGTTCAGGTCTCTGGATGCTCTGCTCATGGAGCTCACAAGGTCCCTGTCGGACAATGTCAACCTTCCTCAAGGGGTCCGGACGTTATACGCGTTGGACGGAGGCAGGAGGATCACCAGTCTGGATGAGTTAGTAGAGGGTAAGGTAACGACCACCTCATGTGACCACAAATCATGAAAGAGGCTCAGTAATTCAATATATTGAGACATGAAGTGCACTGATCTAGACATGCTATTGATTTTATAAAAGCTAGGTTCTGCTTTGAGTGTTGGCTAAGTGGCCCATGAAAATATACAGTAATATAGCCTCAGGCAAGTTATGCCACAAGTTTATTAGGTCACTCAGGACATAATAAATTGTTAAGAGCTGACTCCTCTTGATGTCTACTGTGCATTCACTATTCAGTATCTACTGTACTGTATGTTGCCAATCAGGAAAGTTTTCTCCTCCGGATGTTTGTTCTCCTGTGTGCAGATATCTACTGTACTCAAATTAACTCTGGAGGACATTACAGTATAGTGGATGCAAGGCAGAGCTCCCTTGCATCATTTGCATCATTGATATAACTGTTCTGACATGTTGGCGTGCTGACAAGCAGACCCTTCTCAGTGCAGCTCTAGTTCTGCACAGGCTGCCATTAATGTGCATCAGAGTCCATTGATCTCAGCTGGACTCTTCCTCTCTCTCCTCCCTTTAGCATGTATTTGTAAGCTGAGTTTGTGTGGGCTTAAGTGCAGTCCTGCCTGGGAATGAGTGTGTGATGAATGTGTATGTTGTGTAGGGTCCATCAGCTGCTCTTTTAAATTGATCTCACCCTTGGGGCTTGAAAGATGGAAGTTTCCCTCCCCCATCCAGTATCTGTCCATTGCTTGCAGTGTAGATGTAATATGAGGTTTAATAAAGGAAATGTGATCTAAAAATTTGGAAAATATGATAAACTCATCATATAGAAAATAAAAGTTGAATCTTACACTTAATATCCTCTTGTAACTGTCTCTCACAGTAAAGTACATAAGATCAGTTGGAGCTAGAGGACTGACGGGTGTCCATAAACTAATGTGGCTTAGTGCATTTGCATATAAGTGAACTCTACTATTTTAAAGTTTTAAAACATGGTGACAAAGGCAGATGCACACTGCAGACATAAATGGAGCACAACCTTCTCCTCCCCTTTCACTCTCCTACAGTGTTATTCTTCCTGCAGGGACAGTGACCCCTCAGTAACGGGTTAATCTTCATGGTCAACCCTGGTGTGTGTCTGTCTGCACCGTGACCTGCCTGCAATCCTCTTTGAACACGGGGTTTCGGCTCTGCCGCACACACTCAGGATCTACTGACCTCTTACTGCAGTCATTATTTTCATATAATGATCTATTTTCATCTCACATCCTCCTAAAACTTTAGACTCTGTGCTACACTCGTTTCCCCGTCCCCTGAGTGACCGGGGAGGATTTAGGGCAGTGCCTGATCTGAATTCTGTAGCATCACTAGTTTGGCAATCTGAGCAGAAGTTGTTTTGGTGCATTGGATCAGATACAGAGTGTTCTGCTACTGAACCTTTGCATTTACATGTACAGGAGCGTACTACTGATGCTTCAACAACTCATTTTGTCAGCCATTTCATCGTTTTTAAAGGGTCAGATCACAAAAAGATATTTTTTTATAGAACATTTTGATTGGCAGTCTATCCAGTCCCATCCTTATCCCATTCCCAGCTGATATAAGGCAGGGTACATCCTGGACCGGTTGCCAGGCTGTCTCTGACACAGAGAGACTGTGAGGCCACAGTGCTCAGCGATATCTATTTTGGCAGATATCTAAACACCTCAGCAAAATAGCCAAACTTTCTGCATGGCATGATAACATGAGGCATAAGTGGGAGGGAGAGTGTTTTTGTGATTTGGGTAAACTCAGATGTGAGCTGCACTGCAGGTGGGCCAAGCACCATTGTCTTGTCCTTGTTTACTTACCCATCTAATGGACAGAGGGAACATTACTGCACAGCTCAGCAGTAGCTGTCTCCATTGATTGAGGCCTGCTGGGGCTCTTTTGTATGGAAACCCAATAAGCACCATTCACATGTGTGTCCCTTATGGCTAGATGGGATTACTGAGCCAACCAGTCAGCTTGTAGGGTTTTTCCATAATAGGGGAGGTAGTCGGCGCTGCGTGTCGTCCACATGAGAGCCGTTGAGCAGCACTTGCTCCTCTGCACAGTAAGGTAAAGTTGTTTCCCTTGATGAGGTGTTGGAGGAGTTCTAGTCAAATCACGGTAAGAAGTAAGTAAGGCCCTTTAAAAATAAGGCAAAATAAGCTGATATCTGAAAATACAAACAGGAGCACAGGAGTTAAACTAAACTCAAGCCATAGAGATTCAGGTAGCAGCTACAAAAGTACAGAGAGCTGAACACAGAGACTTTTAAGCATGGAGCTTTCTCTCTAGTTGTCAGCACAAACACACTTGAGTTCAACCACTGAGACTACAGCTAAGGGGCTACTATCAGGACCACAACAGCCTGGCTCGATGTGGCTATCCCCTGTTGTGGCTCAGTAGTGTAAATACATGTCATCACGGTTAAGCATGGCACGGCTAAAGGGGACTGACCTGGGTTCATTGAACTGCTGTGCTAATGGAAAACCACACTGAGAGGTAACAGATACTGAGCTGGGTTTAGAAAGAGCTTTGTGCAGATGTGTGGGGTACAATTCATGCTGACATAGAGATTCTAGTTTGGACAATAGTGAGTGTGCAAACCAAGGGTTGTATTAGCATCAACTGGTGAAATTAAGGTTGAAAGCATATATACTGCTCAAAAAAATTAAGGGAACATGCAAATTACACATCAGATCTTGATGAATGAATAATTCAAGTTTAAAATCTTTACTGATGCACATTGTATAATGTGTTGAGAACAAAATTATGTGACAACAGTCAGTGGAAACCAAAATCATTAACCCACTGAGGGATTCAAAATCACACGGAAAAAGTAAAACATTGAAATCACAGGCTGATCCAACTAGTGTGAATTTCATCATGGCAACTCCCAACTCATGCCTGTATGCACTCCTGACAATGTCAGGGCATGCTCCTGATGAGATGGTGTCCTGAAGGATCTCTTTCCAGACCTGGATCAGGGCATCGGTGAGCCCCTGAACAGTCTATGGCAGTGCTTGGCAGCATCTGATGCACAGATACGTAAGGTGCCATAGTTGCTCACTTGGATTTTGGTCAGGGGAACGTGAGGGCCAGTCAATGGCATCAGTGCATTCGTCATCCAGGAACTGCCTACACACTGTGACTGTATTTTTCTGCATGTTTTGTCTCAAAGTGATGGTTCAAGTTGTATTCTATATACATATACAATACAGCCATGTATTTTTTTTTTTTTTTACAAACTAAACACACAGCTGTCCCACCAAACTCTGCAAAAAAAATACTTAGCAGTCCATGACTTATTATAGACATGCTGCTGGAGGGACTGCTCTGCCTGTGAGTGCTTTGGGGTGGGGAGGGGTCCACGGCAGCACCCCCTGCTCGGTGAGAAGAGTAAGAACGATACGTGCTTTCACGTCAGTGTCCAGAAGTCTCCAATAACACCAGAAAAAGTCAATAGATTTGTCTCTAGTAGCTTTTTTGACTAAGAGTCGCTAGAGGGGTCTGAAAACTCACTAAACAGTCGCTAAGTTAGCAACACTGCTGCCTCAGCAGGTGACGCTACTTCAAACATTATGCATGTCAATTTACATCAGTGTCAAGTGTGACAGGAAGAAGCACACTTATACACTTATAATACACAAGCTTTTCAAAACATTTTTAGTTTCCAAACGTATATCAATGTAACCATGATGAGGGTGAGGGCATCAGGGTTATCTTCTCAGACTTTAAGAAGCTCCATCTTGAGCCACAGAAGATGTTATACAACTTTCATAGGCTTAGTACTCCTCGTGACTAGTAAATTGATCTTTATGTGTAAAATTGGTGGATTGTCTTTTTAAAAATGATGCAACCCATGTGAGATCCATAATGTTTCTTGCTCTCCGACTGGATTGCTGCTCTATTTTAGCTTTATGCTCAGTGTTGCCAATAATAGCCAGACGTTATGTTGCTATAGTCTTTGTTCCCATGGCTAAGACCTGTTATTTTTGCTTGGGGAATATCAGTTTTAAACCATTTTGATCTTATTTATCTGTGATGGATTAATTCACAGTTTTAGGAGACACTCAGAGAAGCATATGTTTTAATGTCTAATCTGTTGTGGCTCATGGGGTATGGCTCCAGGCTAACACTGAGCTGCATCATGAATGTCAGCTTTATAGTTAGATGGTCCTCTGTGTATTGGTAGTATTATGCCTATACATTTAATCACTATGTGATCATTAAATACAATTAAAAAGGCTGTTTTGGATAGAACAGGACATTGACAAATTTGACCATTTTCTGTATAAATTTATCTTAAAAACAGATTAAGACCATGAAACATTTCAAATTACCACACCTATAGGGTGGTATGTCTGCCCAGGGAAACCAGCTGTGCTCTGGCTATACTGTTACAATTCCTTTTACTGCAGTGGTGAGTGTTATAGAAAGCCATGCATGCTGAGAATATTATTGGATCATGGGGTCACTTCATTGTTTTCCTTCCTTTCCTTAATATTAACACTGTTTTATGATTCCCATTTACTGCCATTGCTTGGGTTTTAGACTGGTGACAGCTGTGAGACCATTGCAGTAAAAACTGCTGGACTGTTTAGACAGCTCTGTTAAGGCTGACCTCATCTGTTGTCCACATGAGGACAGCAGCCAGTGGCGGCTGGTTGGGGCTCCCCTCACATTTCCGAGGGATGTTGCACCTGAGATCCCAGCACCTCAGGGAATAGACTGTCACCAGTCAGCATCTGAGGAGGGCATTTCGGTGTTCTGTCATTGTACTGAAGATGAATGACAGCCCCAGTTATATTTTGTTTTAGTTTTCAGCCAAAGCTCAGCCCCCCCCACCACCAGCTGTGGCCCAGCCTTTTAATTAGCCTCTGGTTAATTGCAAGCTTAATAAAACCAGGTATCCTGGGACGCGCTGTCTCCTATGGCCTTCTTTCACTGCAGCTCCGTTCGTTTGTCTTGACACACATCAGATAACTAAAATGTCACAGCTTGGATTTCATACTGACAGTAAAAAGTGTTTACCAAAAGACAAACAGGAACATTTGTCAGGTCGTAAATTAATGCATTTTTAAGGTATGTCCGGCTATAGAGGCCAACCCTGAAGTTAGAATAGCACGGGTTCCCTCAACAAAAAGCCAGTGGGATTTTTCTATTGGCCACTTTTATGATTTTTGAAGCATAAATGCAATCACCAGAAGTAAAAATCTAACATTAGGCTATAAATGAACTACACCACAGTCACGTGAGTGTGAGTGCACACAACAAGGCTGCAAAGGCGGATGAGTCGTCAGGATGACGTTTAGTTGTCTCACTTAGCCAATTGCTTGCCATTACGTTTTTTTTAAAGACATATAAAAGCTTAAAAATTTGCAAGTGGGATTTTTACTGACATTTTTATTGTAGAACAAAATGTTGAAATCTCTGTGTTAACCACAGACCTTGTTTCAGGCACTCATTGACTTTGAGACGAGGGACCTGGTGGTGCTCATTCCTGCACCGCTGCAAAGGATTGTACTTTATGCAGTTTATAAACTAGCATTTGTTTTTTGCTCCTTGGCCAGCTTCAGTGCTACACAGTTCTACTAATGACCCAGAGATGCAGAGATATAGACATGTTTCCTCTCTTCCATTACTTTTTATGAGATATTCTGTGACCTTTTTTCTCCAGCCCTTTAAATATCTTCACTGAAAGAAAGTGGATATTTGCTAGAACATAATTTACAGTATGTAAAGTATAGTTTTGTGCAGTGTCTGTTAAGGACAAGTTGATTGTGGTTTGTGGACACTTAAATACCTCTATGATGAGTGTAGCATGAACAGAAAGCATCTGTCACTTTCTCTCTCTTACTCAGAGTGGAACAAAACAGCAGGGAGTTTCTCATCCAACACTCGGCCTTCAAAACAATCACCAGACATTCTTGCTTTGGTTTACATTTAGCGGCCAGGCCCCTGTGCTTGTCACATGACTTTGTTCTTAAGGGGAAACATTTGCGTGTTAACTGTTGGACTGGAATGCCGGCAGATAAAACAAAATGCTTTGCTTTGGAGGAAGGCCAGCGCAGCAGCTCAACAGCTGAAAGGGAGAGAGGACAGCGTTACACTGGCCTGGCCTCTCAATGTGGCCTTTTTGTTTCAACTCAGGAATGTTAACTCTTTGTTGTTCCACTGATTCTTCTAATGCCATGTGGACGTAGTATTTTATGGTACATACCACACGTGTCAGGTGGTGTTTGATGTATTACTTGAATGTATGACCTATTAAGCTTCTGTGCTTTTTCCTTTTGTGTGCACTTTGTGTGTTATGTAGTTTGTTGTGCATGTAAAAGGTCTGCAAAGGTATAAAGGCCAAAATCTACGCCAAAGGGAGTTACTCTCCCACAGAAACGCTGCTCCTGAAGTGCTTGAAGTCCCGCCTTTTCTTTTGTAACATGGTGATGTCACCAAGTAACACACTTTGACTAGTAGCTAGTTTGGCACGCAGACAAACAAAGCCAGTTAGAGCGGAGTCTGAAAAGTTTGCTTCAGTTGACCAATCACAACAGTGGGCCAACTGACCTATCAGAACAGACATTTCAGGAGAGCAGGGTCAGGAAGCAGGAGCTCAGAGCATTTCAGATAGAGGGTGAAAAGAGGATCTGCGGCACAGCCGATATGAGAGAAGTAAAGCATTTTGAACATTAAAGCATGTAAACATGTTCTAGTAGAAAGTATGCACCTGAAATTAAGCACAATATATCCCCTTTTAAATATCTATTGTTAGTATTTCTTAGATGTAAATACAGTTTGCATGATCCGTGTTTTGACTGTCAATTCTACCAATTTATTCCTTTCTCCAGGTGAGAGCTATGTGTGTGCCTCAAATGAGCCCTTCCGGCGCGTGGACTACACCAAGAACGTCAACCCCAACTGGTCGGTGGGCTGCAAGACCGGCACATCCCGCTCCCTCTCCTCTCTCATCCCGCTGAAGAGCGAGCTGCAGCGCGAGTCCAAGGACTTCATCAAACCCAAACTTGTCACAGTCATTCGCAGCGGCGTCAAACCCCGCAAGGCAGTACGGATACTGCTCAACAAGAAGACAGCACATTCCTTTGAGCAGGTGCTCACTGACATCACAGATGCAATCAAGCTGGACTCTGGAGCTGTGAGGAGACTGTACACTTTGGAGGGCAAGCAGGTGAGTCTGCTATGATGTTTAAAGAGGACCTAATATGCATTTTTGCACCGAAGGGAGTTACTCTTCCCCACTCTTCTCCCAACCTGCCTGAAATGCCTTGCTTAAAGTCACGCCTTTTCTTCCGTAACATGGTGATGTCACAAAATAAGACATTTGCATAATACTTCTCTAGCAGCTAGTTTGGCATGTCCTCAAACGAAGCTAATTAGAGAGGGGCTGGAGTAAAGTCTGAAGAGTTTGGTCCAGTTGACCAATCACAACAGAGTGGGTCAGCTGACCAGTCAGAGCAGACTGGGCGATCCTGAAGGAAGGGCAGGAGTTCAGACAGAGGGTGAAAAGAGGTGCTGCAGCATGGCTGGTATGAGAAAAATAAACAGTTTTTGAACATTAAAACATTTTGTGTAGAACCCCAAAATACATACACTTGTCCTCAAAATTATTCCTGAAAATGATTCCTCCTTAGTAAAAGTTACTATGATGGTACTTCTTGTGTATCTGTATTCTACTTGTTGTTATGCACAAATCCACATACAAGTTGGTTAAACTTTATTTGTATTTTAATTGATATGGCCAAAAGAGATATTTTGCTCATGTTCAGAATTATTCATACCCCTGACAATATCCCAACAAAATGTATGAATCTTTGGCCTGTAGTTATTTCTAGATGTTACAATGGAAAATTAGCTTTGTCGTTGACCAAGATTTAAACAATGATTTCGAAAAATTAATAAATAGCATCTTTTCAGAAAAGTATAAATTGAGGAAAAATGTTCTGGTCATTCCCAATTTCTGGTCCTTACAGTAAAGAAGAAAGAGCTCAGTGAAGACTTACATCAACGTCTTGTGAGCGCCCACAATGAAGGAAAGGGTTACAAGGCCATAGGACAATAATCTGAAACACACTGCCCAGGTAGTGAAGAAATGGTTCAAGGACAATGGTGTCAGTGTCCTAGAATGGCCAAGTCAGAGCCCTGACCTCAATCCAACTGAGAACTTGTGGTAAGACTTGAAGACCAGAGTGATGGCTAACAAACCCACCAACCTGACCCAGCTTGAGGCCTTCGCCAAGGAAGAGTGGGCCAACATCCCACAGGAGACATGCAGGAAGCTTGTGGACACGTACAAGAATTATCTAAAAGCAGTCATAAAAAACAAAGGCTCTTAAAGAGAGACATTTGACAAGGGTATGAATAATTTTGAACATGGCATTTTTTGGGAATTAATAAATAAAATACCCCTAAAATATAAAGTTTTCTTTTCTTGTGTATTATTGCCATTCTTTCACTTGTTGGTCACATATAACGCATAAGCAAACTTGACAAAATGTTTTAATTTCATCACAAAAATAAAAAATCACAAAAACTAACAAGGGTATGAATAATTTTAAGGACAAGTGTATATGCACTTGAAAATAAGCATAATAGGTCCTCTTTAAGTTTAAAGGTCTGGATGATAATTGCAGCTCTGGTACCACCAAGCAAACTCATGCACTTTTGTCAGTCTTGTCAAACTAGGTATTGTAGTCTAGCTCTTGCCAATATCCATGAACTCATTCACTAAAATTACACAACGTGGCGGTTGGAAGGAGTTAACTGTATTGTTTTCATTGAGATGAGATTGGATGATGTGCATATGAAAACCAGATGGAACTGCTTGGCTGAGCTTTACAGCCAAAGGTTTTATCTCCAAAAACCGCTGTGATTTATAGGCTTCAGCTGTGTCAGCAGTCTTGGTAATTACATCCCATTTAATCATCCATACATAATTACACGCCACGATTATTTCAACAAGGCACTAATGAATTCACTTAAGAGTTCAGGCCTTTTGCCATATCCATCAGTATAGTTTCCTCCCCACCTCATCCCCACCCTCCCCCCATTAAGCCATTTGAGACTGTTTTTGTTATAATCCTACCCATCTGGGACACATATATAGTAATATTTCCATCTGAAATTCTCATTGAGGGTCCCTGGTGTTATGACATGAGGTGGGCTTGAACACATGGTGCCCCTAATCAACAAGATTTATATGTCTCATCTGGGAGAAGTCTTACATAATTCTTACTAATTATCTTATTTTAACTATCATCTCACAGAATTATTTAACTTTAAAGTAGTTTAAAGTTAGTAAGAAAAAATACAAGGCCAAAATAGACTAGAAATAAAGATACAGGATTAAAAAATGACAAAAAAAAGCAAGTCTACAAAAAAAGTTCCACAAAGTTACCATTAAATGTATATGTATATTAAACATTTGGAGGAATTGTGTGAGACTGTGTGAGGGTTTAAATGCATTTAACATGTCAGGATCATACTGTGTCTTTGGGTCAGACAGTATTATATTTTAAGAACTGAAAGGAAAAGACCTCAAAACAGAAACAGTAAGTGCAGGGATAAATTCATATGATTTTCACCAGTTTCAGAAGTTAAAGACCTCAAACAGACCCACTAAAGGTTGAAGGTTGCGTAAATGTCGTCAACAAGAGCATCAAATATAAACATGAATACCTTCATCTAGATGAGTGAATAATAAAATAGTTTTGGTCTTTTGTTCGAATGAAAGAAAATAGTGTGTACTACTCAGTGTCAAATCAAAGATGGCTCCCATACATCAGGCAGCTGCCAATTAAATGACTTCTGATCTGTTTTATTGTAGATGTATCTTACTGTGACAGACTTCACATCATTGGAACATTTCTTGAAAGTGTTCATGTCAGTGGACTCAATGAGCTTTTAATACTTGGGTGGTCTTTGCTCTGCTCGCTCTGAACACAGCCGTAATTGCACAGATAACGTCTTGTTTATTCATAAAACCAAGAAAAAGAAGTTGTCTATAAAGGACTTTTTAGAGTAGATATTTTATCAGCGGGCTGCACGGTGGTGTAGTGGTTAGCTACACACTGTCGCCTCACAGCAAGAGGGTCGCAGGTTTGATTCCAGCTTGCGGCTCTTCTGTGTGGAGTTTGCATGTTCTCCCCGTTTTAGCGTGGGTTTTCTCCGGGTACTCCGGCTTCCTCCCACCATCCAAAGACATGCTGTTTAGGTTAATTGATGACTCTAAATTGCCCGTAGGTGTGGATGTGAGTGTGAATGGTTGTCTGTCTATATGTTGTCTGTCTCTATGTGCCCTGCGATGGACTGGCGACCTGTCCAGGGTGTACCCTGCCTTCGCCCTATGCCAGCTGGGATCGGCTCCAGCCCCCCCGCGACCCCTAACGGGATAAGCGGTTGACGATGGATGGATGGATATTTTATCAGCTGTCAGCTGTTTTCTTTTATTTCGGAGCTCAAATAACGTTTCATCAATTACACAAAGGGAGAGCTGTTGATTGTTGATAAAATACCCTGATTTTATTATTAATGATCACAATTGGGCTTTAGGGTTACAGTGTAATTAGTTTAAAACCACTAAAACTGAATTTACTGGGTTGTAAGCTAAAGTTGACATGAGGTATTAACCACAAGATGTGAGAAAGAATAATCTCCTGTCACATGTTTAAACAGTCAAAGTCTGACAAACAAACCAGCTGACCTTTGCTTCCTATAGATGAAAGACATCTTTCAAGGCCCGACAGTCCTGACAAATGAATCATGACAACAGTGATCCTTTTCACCTCTGACAGGGCCGGCCCAGCATGTTTTATGTCCAGCCAGCACTGTACAGGAATACAATCTCTAATGACTATAAGTATTACACTGTATCCAGTATGTCATCATTATTTACATTATCTTAGCTTAGTTTCTTATGGTCGATGGTCAAGAACTTCACATCTGATCTGGAGATCAGATGAGATCCATGAGCCTTTAGCCAATAGCTAACAGTTAGCTGTGCTGCTACTCAGTTGAATTACTGTAGAGGACGACTAAGTTTTCATGTGTTTATAGTAAACAGAGTTGGGTAGGGAGACATGTCTGTACACGCTTAATATGGCGAGTAATGTCAAGGATTGATATGTTCAGAAACATGGTACTAAAATAAAACATGTTCTAATAAATGCACCGTCACAGCTGCACACATTAATGCTTCTTGTAAGAATCCTGTTTGATTTTCCACTGTGATTAATCCAGTCCCATATCTGTCACATAAACCCTTCATGTGTCTCTATTTCCATCTCTTGGTGAATTCCAACTAGATCAGCTATGCAGACCAGCTGTTCTTTCCTGACATTTCATGCTCCGTACTGCCATGAGGACCATGTTGCATTGGACTTTATGGGGTGCATTTAAGTACAGTAACTTTGGTGCTTGCGATACATCTGTGAAGTCCGTACTGTCTTACTAGCTGTTGAGTTTGTGTTGAGAGTTGACAATTTGACGAGTTATTTGAAGTGAGAGGAGGCTGGCAGCACCCTTCTTTAGTGAGCTGTGAAACTTAGAGCTCCAGATCTCTTAGGATGGTCATTTAGGGGAGTTTTACTGTGACCCTCTCCGTCCTCACACTCCAACCCAGTTTGGGTTAATTTACTTTTTTTTTGTTTTGTACCAGTTTGAACAACATGCATAAAAACAAAGATCCTATTCAAGCTATACTTTTTAAAATAAAACACATACTTTACATTGATGCTTAGATTTTAGGCTTGTCCATAGTAGATGACGTCTACATGATGTCATGTAGAAATCACATTCATCGTTACCCACTGTTGTAGCTTTGCCTACAGTGTGATTGTAAATGCATAAGCATGTGCAACTTATTTAGGAAAATCTCAAACCACACATCAACCACCAACATAGCATCAAGATTTATGTGACAGTGAATTCAGAAATCCATCATTTTTGGTAGTAGAGATTCAAAACATATACTATACCATCTTTTAGGATTATACATTGCAGATGATGCATTACATCTGTCATACTGATTAAGTGTTTCAATTAGCTTACTTAGATATTCACCTCAGAGTTTTTAATGATAAACATATCAGCCATTAGTTACAGCAGTCTTTTTTTAGTCTTGCTTTGATGGATGATTCCTTCCCTCTGCTGGAGCAGAAATCAACCCATCCATCACTGTAAAGTTCTCCACCACCAGATGAATGCTAAAGTAAACTAGAGTTTATTATTTAAAGGTCCAGTGTGTAGGATCTGGGGGTATCTAGCAGAGCGGTGAAGAGATTGCAACCAACTGAAGCCTCTCCCGCGTACCAAGCGTGTTGGAGAGCCATGGTGGCCAATGCGAAAATGCAAATGGTCCTCCGTTTGTTGTAAGAGTAGCATAGGTCAGTGTAGAGTGTATATGTGTACGTGGGAAGTGAGTGGTGAAGCGAGAGAGAGAGAGCGGGCCGCAACAATGGGAGCGAGTAACATTATCGACTCCCCAAGCTGGAAAAGTTTGTGGAGAGTTTGGTTTGTTTGTTCTGGGCTACTGTTGAAACATGGCGGTGCAACATGGTGGACTCCACGAAGAAGACCCACTCCATACGTAGGTATAAACAGCTAATTCTAAGGTAATGGAAATCCAACAATATCAGGTGATTATACACTCAAGAAAACATAGTTATTAATAATATATCCCATTTCTGCAAATAGAGCCTCCTAAATGTTTAACACTGGTCCTTGTCACCAAATGTGCAAGTCCTCTACAGAAATGAGTTTTGGATTAATTTTAACAGTTTCCATTTTAATCAATGGTAGAAGTTAATGTTTAATTGTTTGAGGTTAAAACAACATTGTCAGCAAAGATGACGAGGTGATTTTCATTTCCATTATATCAATATATCAATATACGGTAGAGAACACATTAAATGCAGTTTGTGGAGTAACACCCAGAATAGGTCTTCTTTAAAGTGATATAATGTCATAAATATTTAAAATGTACAATGAGTTTATTGAGTTCCATGTCATTATAGCCTTCACTTGAATGTTTCTGTGTCCGTTGTCAGCCAGCCATGGAAAGACAGTCAGTGTCTTCTTGCCATAATGTCTGATTCACTGCTTAAAAAGACTCATCTTATTCTCTTGGCCTCAACATGACTGTCTCAGAATTGAATTAAGAGTCTAATTCAGAGGTTTAATGCATTAAGCCTGTAACGTGATCCTGAGACCAGAGCTGGACACCTGACAATATCCTGTCCATGATAATAGGAGTCAATTTAGTTTGTATGTCAAAGTTATTTGGTGCTTTCTCTGATATAACTGAAGCTTTTACATTCCCAATGCAAAATAAATTGTTGTATCTAAAACATAATCTTTACTTCTAAATACTGCCTACGTAGAAAATTGAATGGAAAAGCATTAGCTTTAATCTTTTCACCCTTTTCCTGTCCTCTGCCCCCCTCCGCTTGAAGAGGAGGTAGCACTCCCAGTCCAAACATGTCTCAATAATCTGACGGCTTGATTTGTTTGGATCCCTCTGTCATGGAGCTTCTCTACCTAGTTAAGCCTCTTTTCGTCTCCTGAGTAGAGCCATACTGGTGGTTAGACAGACTAAAGGATGTTTCCCCACTTTGGCGCTATCCTGTAATAGTCATCTGTCTCCAAAATATCAACTTTGCATTAGCTAAGAAAAACTGTTTTCAGCATTGTGACAATGCATTTCTCTGCTAATCCGATGAGTATATAAAGGATTTATTTAACTCGGCAATCAGGACAATTTTCCACTAAATTGCAACAACAACATTCACCTTAACCCATAAGTTTTGTGTCCTGCTTATACTGTACATTGAATCGAGCAGTGTTTGTGTAAACATATAAACAAATACCTTGGCAGTAGTGATGGAGGGCATTTCCTTTTGTCAGTTCCTATTAAAAGAACACTGATATTTTGGGGAAGCTGGTTTGCCTTCAACCATCAAGCCAGACCAGAAGGTCAGTATTTATTTCAGCAAATCCAGAGTACAAGTAGCATACAGTACACAAGATTGGAAGTGAGGCAGAGACTCCACCGAGGTGTTGCTTCGACTTAATGGTCGGATAAGAACACACTACCATATGCACAAAATCTCAGAAAGAAAGTTGATTTTTTTTTTATGCAATCACAACAGTAGGATCCATATTTTCATTTATCACAGTCTCTGTAACATCCAGCAACATAACACTATTTTGAGAGGGTGCATTTTTGTAAATGCAATAAAGCATTGACTGATTTAGTCTCATGTAAACTATTAAATAAGTGTTTTTGAGTGTTTTCACAAAACATATCGCCATAGTCAATATTGTCTTACACCCCTACTATGTAGCTAGTGTGTTTTCTTTATCAAAAGTAGTGTCCATCTTTGTTGTAGGTGTATAACATCAAATATATTAGCAGTTCCATGAATGAGCATCAAATGTTAACACTCCAGTATGAACAAAGCCCCATAGATTATATAAAAAAGCTTCACTTTTACTCCTAAAAAGTAAGGCTCTTCACTCACCCACCTCTTCATGCAACCATACAAACACACACACACACACACACACACACACACACACACACACCTACACACACACACACACACTCCAAATGCCTTCCAGCAGCAGCTTGCCATCTGCCTCTCCAAAATCAAATCACAGGTCCCAGACACCCGGTCTGCCCCCTCCCACTGATGAACACACACTCACACAGCATCACCACACACACACTCAGAGGCCCCCCACTGGGGCCCTGGCCACCACCGGATAATTAGACCTATAAGCTGGAAGGGAGGGTTAAAGTGCAGCTGTCAGGTGTGTGTGTGTGTGTGTGTGTGTGTGTGTGTGTGTGTGTGTGTGTGTGTGTGTGTGTGTGTGTGTGTGTGTGTGTGTGTGTGTGTGTGTGTGTGTGTGTGTTGCGTGAACATGCTTGCACAATACATCTCTGTCCACTCTCCCTCCTCGATTCAAAGATGCTCTTCAAACTGAATGTTAATTGTAAATCTTGGTTATCAGGGCCAGCAGAATCAGCTGCTGCTTTTGAGAGAAACCCCTGTTTTACATCTCAAAGCTGACTGGGCAGGCGGAAAATAAGATTTCCCCTTTTTGTATTGTCTAATCGATGCATTCATTAATTTGGGGAACAGTTAGCGGTCCAGTACTTGCTAAGTTGTCTTTTTTTATGTAGAAATCGTTTAGAAATGATTCAAGGGGACTGTAGAAATAGTGACAAAGAGGATCGGGCCCTTGTCCCTCTGCAAAGCTGACCAATCACGGCATGAGGTGGGTGTGAATGCCACTTTGACGGTTTTGGAAATTTACAGTAATGGTGGGACGCAGCTTCACCAGTCCGACGGTTGAAAGGTGTGGGGTATTAACAAGCAGTTCTGGCACCTTGACCCCTCAACTACAGTAGATTATCCTGTATGGGTGTTCAACACCACCAATAAGCTGCTACTGACCTGGCTGTAGCTCACCACATCAAGACTAGTTGGCTGAGAAGTGTGTTGACAAAAGACAGAGGGTGGGAAGGGCAGAAGAAGATGGTGGTTGCCACAGAAAGGGAGGGTGAATCATCACCAAGCTTATTCTCAACCCCCAGTGCCTGTTTTCCTCCACCTTTCTCTGCCTCCCCTTCTCACCATCCGACTATCAAACTGTGCAGAGTAGCTGACAACCACCTCTGTTTGCCATAATTACACACAAAATCTATTTTGCATTCACCCTTTAGTTGCATGGCTTGTGCTAGTTTAGGAGAAGTCTTTTTAGACACACTGAGAGGTTGATAGAGTCAGGGACAGAAAACACACTACATGGACTACTGTATTAGACCTTCTGGTCTGTTTCTGATGGGCAGCATTAAGTTCATACACACCTTTTGGTGTCTCAGCCTGTTCTCGTCAAATACAGAGGCTTTGTCACGACAGCTGGTGTTCAATATCGCCACACAAGGCGCCCTGCCTGAAGTGGTGGTATGAGACGCACCAAGCTTTTAATGAACTACAATGTAAACCCATCCGTGGCACAGTGAATACTTATAGAAAGTGCTGTGGTGAGGTAGTTTAAAGAGACACAGAGGACAGGCAGGCAGGAGGTGGATGGACCCAACAAATGCTGGACATGCTGTTCACGTCCTGTGTTAAGTTTTACTTTCACTTTACAGTCAGCTGTTTGTTCTGATCTAAATTAAAGCATGTTAAGGACTACAATTAATGAATATCAATTATTTCTTCAAAGTATTCTGATCCTTTCATAGTAATGTACACTTCATACACTGTCATTTAATCACCAACTATCCTACATTTAGCCTCCTGCACAAAGTGTGTTTACTTCTGCTTGTTTTAGCTGTAGCAAACAATACCCCTGCTGTCCTGGGTGCCTCATTGATCCTGCATAATTAAAATAGATTAAAAATATATAAGAATATATAATATATCTCTCAGTGTATTTCTTTTTGCCATAATTATTTATGTGGTAAAGGACTTGTTGCTCTGAATTCAATCTGCAGTGCCATAGATTTATTACAGTAGATTTTCTTTTATTTTTTGAAAAAAAAAAAACATAGATATAACCTAGATCTTTGCTGTGTGCTGGCTAAAAGTTTACATGAGTTGAACATTGATTTTTCTCTCTCCAAAAACATCTGCCTAAAAATCCTAAAACGTGTTTGGCTTTCACGATCCTTTTCATTCAGTGATGTGATCAGGATGACAGCCAGTCTGCCCATTAACCCGGAGCTGGAAACAGACTTTTACCATTTAGGCTTCTGAGCTACACGGGCTGAACTACTCGTCTCTCTGAAATCTATAAAGGTCATTTCAGTGCACCAAGCAAGCTGAGGAATGAGAGCGGAAATGGAGCTCAGCTCTGATAATTGGACAGTCTGCTCAGATGTAATGTCTTTGTTTGTTTACATCCTTACTGTAGTTAAGTGGGTGTACTGTATCCTCCATGATAGATTGAGGACAGTTACAGTATATCATGAAAAATCTACATAAGCAGTTCTGGTTTATGAAAGAAATTCATATTATTTAAATGACACAGAACAAAGTGATGGGTTTAATTGGTTTTTTCATCTCTTTTTTTCTTATCTCTCAGTTTGTCAGTGTTTTTATGTGCTTCAGCATGCACACACTGTTCATAACAGAACTTGGAGGTCACTCACAGTCTCAACACTGCAGCAGTTTATCAGGGCGAAAATAATTTTACACTGTGCTGCAGCAGGCGGGCAGGCAGATGGGGACTACTCCCAGCAAACTTCCAACACTTAAAAATGTACAACACATACTCTTCCTTTCTTACTGTTTGTCTACAGACAACAGTGCAATAAATGAAAAAAATACAGAAGAACATACATTATTCATAGTGGTATTCACTGTGTGAGCATGCACATTTTTTTCTATAACTTTTCAATTTTTTTTTTTTTTTATGAACAAAAACAAAATACACTTAAAGCAGCAGAAGTAGAAATGGAGCAAATATGATTTAAAAAATATTTTTATAAAAAGCTTTTATAAAACTCACTATATACTGACAGTAATGCATGAGACAGGTAATTTAGAAAAAAACATGTTCCTCTGTGTCCTCCAGTTATCCTATTAGCATCTGCAAGATTTCACAGACTGGAGGAAAACAACCAATCAGAGCCGGGCTAGAACCTGCCATCTCTGAGCAGCTGTCAATCACTCACAAACCCCGGTCAAACAGTCAAACTAAGCAGCGCCGATCAAATATGAATCGATATTCTGTTAAGCACAAGAAACATCTTGTGTACTGTTAAGTTGTAAAATGAGAAAGTTTATGAGCCGGCAGCAATGTTGGGATCAGTTGAGGAAATACCAAGCACCGCCCACCAGCTGGAGCAAACTTTATCATTTTACAGCTTACAGCTAGGTTATTATGTTATGTTATTATGGGATTTCTGCTGTGTCAGTGTCAGTCTTTTACTGTTCAGGAAGCATTTTGAAAATGGCTCAAAATCTGTAGGGGGAAAAAAATGACACTCCAGAGGACGCCCAGGTCACCTAAATCAAATTACAAACTGTCCTAAAAGTAGCCACCAAAACACAAATAGATAAATAAAGTCAGCTTCATATCCATCATTATGTACAGTATAAAATTCAGTTCAGTCTAACTTTATAGCTTCAAGGGTATTTACCAGTGTGTGCAGAAGCTGGCTGCCTAGGGCAACAGCATATAAACAGACAAAAGTATGAAAACAAACCAGTGAAGCCATAGAAAAGCAACTTAAGTCTATTAAGAACTCATAGCAGAGCGATAAAGGGCTTTGAATTAGGATAGGAAACATTTCTGGGTGTAAGCTTAATTTTAGAACACCATCTAAAATAATCATGAATGGATCAGATTATAGTTGGATTTGAAGTATTTTACATACAGTATTAATTTAAAAATATTGATCCAGCAGGTCTCAACGTTGGGACATAGAGCGAGCTGTGGAGTAGTGTGTCGTCTGCTGAAAGGCATCTGTCACATATACTGTAGGGGAAGTCTCAGGGTGTATTCTGTGTAGCCCCTCGTTAGAGTAATGAAGGCGCTGTTGAATTTTAAATTGGATCAAACAAAGCCTTGCATTTTTAAAGCATTGATGGATGTACTCCAGGCTCTAGTTACACAAAGTATCCAAGACCTCGATGCCCATTTACCAAGTACCAGTAGAAGAACTGTAATGAATTCAGCCCTCGAGTAAGAGTCAATCTTTGATTACCAACATGTCATGAAGATAGCAGTTCACTTGTTCATGGTGGTTGGATTGCTGGGTTTTGGGGGCTTACAGATTAGTATTAGAGGGAGGTGGATGTTGGTTAGCGTGACACCGATGCACTGTGGCATCATTTCACATGACATGCTTCTAATGATTATGGCCTCCTGGCCCCGATACTGTGAAGCAGCCCTGATCTCCCAGTACATGTGTTAGCAGGGACGTGCTGCTCTGCTGTCTTGCCAACAGTTAAATTGTTTACATTCTTTAAGGTGTCTGAATTCTGCCCACCATGTTACTATCATATTGATTGGGATGATATCTCATCATTTGCATGACGGTGTAACATGCTGGCAATTACAGACAGTTTAGTAAAACTATCTCTTTCTTTGACCAGAGAGCATCATGGCCACACAAGGGCTCCATCTGATTGTCAGGCATGAGCTGCTTTCAGGGCCAAGTCTGGATTAAACTCCGTCATTCAGGTCAACAGCCATGAAATCTGCATGCCCACCTATTGTTCTGTGCTGTCATTAGCATACAGCACCATCTGACACCAGTGCAATGACACCATCCAACCAGCCATATACTCAGCTAGACTGAGTGATATGCTGTTGTTTATTCTGGACTCGCTCATGAAACAAGCTTTTACATTCTGAATTCCTGGTATTGTTTGGCGATGTTGCAGGTAATGGATAATACCTAGGAGTAGTGTCTACCAGAGCCACATGCCAACATAATGCCTTTATCAAGCTGATTTTAAATAATATTGAACTTGCATCGCTGTTTTAAATGGACTCAAGGTGAGAATCAGAAATTGGTTGTTATCAGTGAATCCTGTGACCATTAAATCAACGACAGTCAGCGCTCTGCTGCTCTTGCTGGTGCTCGCACTATGTAGATGAGAGCGCGCATTGGTCAAAACAATGAGGCAACACACACGAGACTGAATTTGATTGACAGCCAAAACTGCAATATCTCTATATGTTTCACATGCTTGGCAGTAATGTTGGTTGATGGTAATGTTGTTGAAGGTCAATGGTGTTAACTTTTCCTGCTTCAGCCTCTTGAGTGTTGTAGGAACATCATAGTTTTGGTTGGAGTCAAAAACATTACTCGCTCCGGAGTCTTGTCACTCCACTCAGCGGCAGGAAACAGACACGGGAAACCTTCGTTGGTTTTGAGGCACTGCAGCATTTATTTCTGCACAAACTGCAACTTCCGCTGCTTCGCTGTTCACTCTCTCTCCCTTCACCACTCATTTCCCATGTGCACACACACTCCCACAACACTAGTTTTCTAGACTTCACATCCTTTTGATTTTCCCGCAAAAACGAGCCGGGGTTTCTCACATCAAAAGCTGTCTACAGGCTGATAGAGGAAACCCAGAAATTCACAGAAGGACTCATTTTTTAAGTTAGGTTACAACCTGTTCACACATTGGCAATAAAAAAAAACAATTAAAACACATTTATACATATAAAAAGTTACGTACTTCCCTTTAAATAATAAAAGTTCCTATGTTTGTGTTGCTAGGCAACATCTGAACAGGTAGGGGTTTTTGGTGTTGTTGTTAGTGGTTATACAGATAACACCAGCTCTGAGCTCTTTAGCTAAGCCTCACTTTTACTGATTGTACTTATGGTTTATACTGCTGCATTAATATTAGAACATACAACTTATTATTATTATTAACAAACAAAGACCTGTGTTGTAGCTGTCTGGCTATACTTAAAGTTAATCCACACTCTCCACTCAATCAGAATTAACACTTAAAACTTAAAACTTGCAGATTTATATTCCTTGTATTATACTTCTTTCTAAACATCTATTTATTTTTTTCACATATCTGAATTTTACTATGCAATGTATTTTTTTCCCTTTTTTCTGTAGTTTATGTTTATTCAGGTTTAAGTAAGAACAGGAGATATAGTATATACAGACTTTAAAGCCCTCAAAGACATCCTTGTGATTTTCATTTCAAAGAAATGAAGCCCTGGAGTAACATCATCACTTTCTGGCCTTTGGAGATAAAAAAACAAATCCAGAACCCTTCTTTCTTGTCTCTTGTGCTAGCAGATGGCTCACACACACACACACACACACACACACACACACACACACACACACACACACACACAATGCTTTCCCCCAGTCTTGGTGGGCAATACAAACACACTTCATTGTATCTATAAAGTAAAAGTGCCTGACCCACGTTTCACAAGTGCTGCCATGATATCCTGCACTGACGAACAGGAAAACAAAAAAGACGGCAGACGACAGAGCGGGGGGGCACGGGGCCGTCGGCTGTGCAGACCACGTGGAGGCCACAGACGGGGAGGCCGTCCATTGTGTGCTGTGTGATCTCAACTACTTGTTTTGTTTTGCTTGTCCAAGCCTGGCCTTCATCCATTCTTTGCAGTGAGCCCGTCACTCTCCCAACAGGAGAGTTGACATCATGATATTCAAACCCCAGCCCACACGCTATTGTTTGTCTACTTGAGTTTAATCATTCAAGAGAGCCCTGGTTGCCTCAGCAAGTTGTGGCAGATTGATGTGGATTGATGGATGTTTTTGCACAGGGCAGATCAGGAGCTGTGTGTCTTAGTGATCCTGACAACTGTGGCATGTCTTGATGCTGATGGTGGAGTTTCATTTGCACATCAAACAGTGTCTATTCTTTTAGTTGTCTGGAGGTGTATATCCTTGCTAAAGAGTGTTGATGTTGATGTTAGCGGACCGTATAAACATTCTATGGGATATTATTAATGTGGGTCCTTGGAGACTTCTACAGGAACAACAATATTACATTATGAGCATTTACTGCCTAGTAGCCGCTTCATGTGCAGTAATAGTGTTGGTTTTATCAGAGACTGTTATGTTAATTGGTAACAGAAACCAACATTTTCTACATCTCTTGTGGATCTCTTAGTACCTCAGCAATTCTGCAAGTCTCACTTTCTAAATGAGCAGGGTAATCTACAGAGGATCATTTGGGCTGAAAGTTGTGTGTGCATGTTGTGTTTGTACTCCCACTTCTTCATTCCTACTTGCACAGCTCTATTTGAGTATAAAGAGCACAGCTCAGCACTCGCGTACATTCAGACAGCCTGAGGTCGTGTACAATGATGTCTCTCTTTCTGTGTGTGAATATGACTAGGAGGAGAGAGAGAGCCAGACAGCTGTGAAATGTGTGATAGGCAAACCAGCCAGTGGCTGATGTGAAGTGGAGTTCACTGCACTGCCCCGGAGTTTCCCTAAACGGGTTTACAAATGTAGGGAATCTGCCAATTTGGAGTTATGTGTCTTTTGTTATTTTGCCATCAGTATCTTCAGATAAAGTGTCCCTTGTGAGTTAATGAAATCCTGTTTATGAAAACATATTTGTTTATCATGTTTCTTCTTCAGTGCCTCCACGGAGCAGGAGCGGTTTGTTGGTTCTTTTACATCTGAGTGGTTACTGTTGAATATTTTAGAGATTGAAAGCAACTTGATTTTGTTTTAAAAAAAACAACAACAAAATATTGAGTTGCAAATGTTTAATGCAGCTAATGCAGTGAATCCAGAATAGCAAGTTAATGATGGGCTTAGATTTCTCATTGCTCCTTTCTGTGCAGCTGCCTGGTCTTGGCTGTTACGCGTGTCTGAGATTTACTGCTCTAATCCAAAGGAATTAAACCGCCTCGGGAAGCAGCCTCTGTCTGTTAGTAAGAGTTCAGAGTTAATAACCCGGTTGGCTTTAGCTTAAGCTTCACCCTGGCAAACTTAATAGGCATCTAGCTATCTGCATGTTCTCAAGTAAGTTTAAGTGAGAGTTAAATCTTGTGTAATGCACATCTAGGCTGTATCCGAAACCGCATACTATACCTGTAGTATAGTACTGATTTGGCCAAAATTTAGCATGTAGTATGCAAAAAAAAGCAAAATCTACAGTATGCCAAAAATATCCTGATGTCATGCTGATTTGGGAAAAAAACTTTCCAGTATCCATCGGACTAGTCTACCTCACCAACTGTATCTCACAATGCAAAGTGCTGACATGGTGCAGGTTATGGTCACAACAACAGCAGCCAAAAATGGCTCGTTTAAATATTTTTGTAGCTATTTCATCACTAAATTCACTTCAGATGAGAAATCAACTGTGTAGATTTTGATTATTGGCAGTATGACGGATGGTTTGTTTAAATATCACAATGCAAATGTCCATTTTAAAATTAACGGGAACCTGTAGTTATCTGCCTTTTTGGAGTTGAAAAGCTCCACATTTTGTCAAGCAGTGTTTTATATTTACCATCTATCCTCATTGATGATTGATTATCTTACTCCACCATGAGCTGTTAGAATAAAAAAAAAAAAATCTGTTTAAGTTTTGATAATATTGCAATAGTGGTATGAATTCATTTTTTTTTTCAGTGCTTCAAGCACCAGTTTCAAGGCTAAAGCCTGGCCTACCATACTGCAAAATAACTCCCTTTAACTGTTTCATGCTGCATACTGCTGAGGAACGCAGTATGTAGTACGTACTGTTTACTGCATACTGCGTTCCTCAGTAGTATGTAGTGAGCGGTTTTTGAATACAGCTCACGTTCACCATGAAAAGTTTCCTTTTGTGACAGTAGGAGTGCTGTGTCGACTGACCTTCCCAAAGGCAAGAGGCAGAGATCTCCATCTTTGTCTCTTTTTTTTTCCATCTTCCCTTCAGGACTCCACCCACTGCCTTTGCCTCTTGCTCATTCAGCTCAGTGTGATGAGCAGCAATTAGGGGTGTGGAGGTAAATGAGGTTGATGATACCGAATGATTACTGTGATCATTGTCCTGTCAGCTATTACAAGGAGAGCCTTTATTTTCTTGTGTGTCTTGTTCAGCCATTTACAGCCTTTTCCACTGCCCTATATACTTACCACCTGCCGTTGGGTGACATTTGTTTTTAGAGCAAGAGAAGACACTTTCCTCCCCCTAAAAATCTAGTCCAGTGTATATTTATTTTGAATATATTTGTATAATAGATGTTTTGGTTCATTTTCATGCGTATTATTTCTTATATTTCTTAAAAACGTAATTTTTTAAGGGATCTGCAAACCTATTGCCCTTTTTTTTTATTTATTAGTATCTTTGAAAACTGTTTCCTCTCAACTCTAATCATTTTTGGGAGTATGCTCATGTTCAATACACAGATTACATTTGATACTTTCATATGCATACACGCTTGAAGCCGTTGGCCTGTATTTCCTCTGTTGCCAAGCTTAGCAAGGCAGAAAGTACAGCAGGCAAGATGGAGGACACAGACTGATGGTGAGAGCAAGAGAAGGTCAGACATACGAGAGGAGGGGGGTTGTCGCATCTCGGAGGGCAAACTTCAGTTTAGCCTCAAGACATGACACCCAGCCAATACAGAACTCTGTGAACAGTTCATTTCACTGATTGGCCGAGACAAGTCCTAGCAGGACAGGGCTGGCGATGGCGCGCCAATGGCTGTTTATGCTGGCAGTGGGTGACTAGCGCAAAGAGAAACATGAGGCGATGCAGTCTGACATTCATACACTCCTTTACTTTTTTGCCCCAAATAATCTGCTGCAGAGGTTTTATTTAAAGGAAGTTTCAGTAGATCTAAATGGAATATAATATTCATAACTATGTTTTCATTATGTATTTATATCTGTGTATTCCTTAGCTTAGAATGAGCCCTTCATATCTACATAGGGAGCAGGTCCTCTTCACAGAGTCCGCCATAGTCATGTCTAGACCAAACACACAAACTGTGAAGCGCTCACATGATGGTTAAGGTTAGGATAGGCTGTCGGGCAGCAAGTCTCACACGAGCTCTTGCAAGTTTTTGCAATTTGCGGGTTACCTTCTAGACAAGACCGTTCGCCATGTTACTCCATCATGTTTCTACAGTAGTTCAGACTGGATGAACCACAGACTAGCTCTATAGAGAGTCTTTCACGTTTTTATGTTACCTGAAGGCCACTGTAGTTAGCTGACATGCTTGTGAAGTGAGTGCAAAACCTTCCGTTGCGCCTAATGTAGAGTTATTATAGTGTAGATGACTTTGAGCAATTATGGCATAACCATGGTTATGCAGTCGGCAGGACAAGGGTAGTGTGTTGCAGTCTGCAACCACACCACTAGATGTCAGCAAATTCTACATACTGCACCTTTAAGGAAAACCTTTATACTTTGACTTTATAGAACAAAATCCAGCAGGGAGGAAATGATGAATGATCAAGCAACAAATATGCTTAAGGAATTTATTCTTTACTTTATTATTCTTTACTTTATTATTATTTTATTCTTAAAAAGTGCATCTAAGTTAAAACACCATAATTGAACAGACTGTCATTTAACGTAAGTTCTCATCCTCTTGACCTCCTTCAATTCTTGCCTTTTTAAACCGGTGACAATGCAGGCACCATTTATCTCCATTTCCCTTCATTCCCCCGGGTGTCACGGGCTAGCTGAAAAGTGCTTTATCACAGGCCACAGCAGTGCTAGCTTTGCAGAGAGAGAGGTGTGTGTAGAGGTGAAAGTAAATGAGAATACAGCTAGAGGCTCTCTCCACAAAGAGATCTAATATTCCAGACTTGAGGTCCTTTTCTTTACAGTAAGCCTGTTGCCTCAGGTGGTGCTGGGACAAGCATGTCCTGGGGCAACAGCAAGATGACCTGGCCTGGTACAGCATGGATTCAAATTGGTATTCACATGAATGTGAGGTAATTTACTCAATGTGTGTGCCTTGTATTGTTGGCTACGGTAGTGAAAAACCAGAGCCTGGCTTGTGGTCATCAAACAGTGTCACATGACTTATGAGAAGATTTATAGATCATCATTGATTCTGTTGCTAGGGCAACAGCTTTGGTCCAAGTTAACCTCCTGTCTGCTACTGCATTAACAGACACTGCAACAGAAATACAAAAGGGCTCATTTATGTTTATGTCAAGTTTAAGCAGGTCAATGACCAAAGCACCAGTACAGCAGAGTGCACCGCTCACAGAGCCCTTCAACCTGGTTGAACTTTGGCCGAACGCAGCACAAACCACCACTTTCTGTCTGAAAGGCTCATTACACATTTTTTTGTAAGGATTAAAGAAACAATAAATTACATGTCAATTAGTGAGCTTTTAGAGGTGCAGGTTGGGAGATTTTATAACAGCTGGACAGAGCCAGGCTAGCTGTTTGCCCCTGTTTCCAGTCTGTGTGCTAAAGCTAAGTTAAGGTAATCAGCTGGCTGTAGCTCGATATTTAACTGACTAATATGAGCATGGTGTAAATCTTCACATCTGAATTTCCACCAGAAAGTAAATACCACGGTCGGTGGTTTTCCTGCCAGGGGACAGTGCCCAGTTCAGCGGTCCCGTTTTGCTGTCTCACATTGTCCTCACACAAATGACCAACATGCTCCACATCAACGCAGCCCACTGAGTGGATGAAAAAATACAGGAAAGTGTAATAATTGATAATGTCTGCACATTCGAGGAAGCAGTGTGTGGCTTAAAGTTAGGGGTCAGTGAGAAATATTATCTAATAGCTGCATGTAATAATCTCTCACTGTCATAGCTTGCGCTACGCCAGAGTCCATTTTTGAAACATACATCGGACTATCCCTGTGGGCTGTTGCTATGGTGATTCTAACACCTGTGCCATGACAGTATGGCGTGGCGATCAGCTGCCAAGTTCCGGAGTGAGAGCTCATCTAAAGAATGGCATCCACTCCAGCTATGTCAGACCTTTGATAATCTGCCACAGCTCAGTGAGGACACACATTACATAGACACTTCTGCTGTACTCTCACTGATTGGCTGCCTCAAAGATTAGACAAAGGGGGCATTAGAAGGCCATGAAATACTGTTTTCAATTATTTACGAGCATGTTATGGATACTGCATTCATCCGGTTTCATTTTTAATTGATGCTGTCTGAATGTAGGACATGCAGAAGTGTCATGTGAAGTGTCTTTGTTATTAATGAATGTGTAACTTTGGCCTGCTGTAATGATATTTGTAGTTTTAAATACTTTTACTATTTTTGTTGTCAGATGTCTCACTCCTCCACTTCTGTCTCATTTTCTCTCAGCCTCCAGCTCTTCGTTTTACTGTGGAGACTGTGCTCTTTAGTACTCATTTAGCTCTTCCGGACCACCAGTTCTTGTGATACCCATCTCACACACACACTTTCCCCCACTGTGTCGGCCCCCAATCTCCCCTAGAGGATCCATCTGCCCACAATCTTATGCCATGTTGTGCTCGTCCTCCTCCTCCTTACTCTTGTTTCGAAAGTGTGTGTGTGTGTGTGCGCGTATGTGTGTGCACGCACATATACAGTGCATATGCTTGGCAGTGTGTGGTGGGGGTGGGATAATGAATGGATATTTTGCTGCTTTGTCTTCCTACTTGTCCACCTACAGCATCAGAGGGATAATCGTGTGTGTGTGTGTGTGTGTGTGTGTGTGTGTGTGTGTGTGTGTGTGTGTGTGTGTGTGTGTGTGTGTGTGTGTGTGTGTGTGTGTGTGTGTGTATGTGTGTGTGTGTGTGTGCGTGCGTGCGCCTGTGTTTGCACAACTCTATATAGTTTAAAAGTAACTCCTGTTTCTGTCTCCAACAAGCAAGACAAATGGCCCTATGGCCTAAACGCTAACTGTACTGGTTTCCTATGACTCTGCTTTGACTCTGCAGTATTCTGGATGTCAGGGTGTTTTGACCTCATCCTCCTGTTATTGTCCGTCTCTCTGTGCTGTTCACTCAAACATACAGAGTCACACAGTCACAACCTTACTATATCACATACATCATACAGACTGATTTTTTTTGGCTTATTTCAATGAAGTGAAGCAATTATTTTACATCAAAAAATACCAAGTGTACCAAAACCATCTACAGTGGATTGACTGAAAGCCAGTAGAATCATGTGAACTAATGCAGGATCATGATAGTAGGAACACTGGTGAACTGGATGATGGAGCATCCATTCCTTATGAAAGTAGCTGGTAAATGTTGTATTTGATGACATCTACTGGTGTGGTTGCAACCAGCTGAACACCCCTCTGTTCACTCCTCCCTTTCCAAGACTGCGGTAACATTAGCAGTGCAAATCTGTGGTAATGCCGTTCACCTCACTCAGAGGTCATCTTTATCAAAATAAAACTACTTTAGGAGCAACGGAAGTCAGATGGCAATACCACAATTTTGCACTCTGCAGCTCATGTTACTGCAGTTTCACACGAGTGTTGTAGAACTACGGTGGCCTTCAGGTAACGTAAAAACATGACTGTCTCTCTCTAGAGTCAGTGTTTGGTTTGTCCGTTCTGGGCTACTGTAGAAACATGGTGAAGCCACATAGCGGACTCTCTGACGAGGACCTGCTCCCTATGTAGATATGAAGGACTCATTCAAGATAACAAAAATAGAATGATTCTTAGTTTCAGGTGATTTTACACTAATAAAAACTTATAAAAGGTATGAATTTTATATTCCATTTCTGCTAATAGATCTCCCAAAATGTTACACACCGTTCCTTAAAGGGCACTGTGTGTGACATGTGACAGCTTCTGACTATGACTCCCCCAGTACTATTGTCTTAAATGCATTATACCCTCCTGAACATCCTTCATCTTTTTCACCTGTCTTCTTGCCCTTCTTCCTCCAGATTATCTGCCTGCAGGACTTCTTCGGAGACGATGATGTGTTTATAGCATGCGGCCCGGAGAAGTACCGCTATGCCCAGGACGACTTTGTGTTGGATCACAGTGGTAAGGCCTCCACTGCCTTTATGACTGGTAGGCTTGACTAAGACTAACTAAACATCCGTCTGTGCGTGTGTCTGTGTGTTTGCCTCACCATTCTTCCCTTACTAGTGTTTGCAAGGCGCTTTTCCTTTAGGAAGTTGACAGCAGGATATGAGGGTTGTGTGTGTATACTATACACCTTTCCTTTATGATTCTGTTTCCAATATAAGTCATATTATTATAATTTTGATATTGGAAAGTGAGCTTTTGTCTACATACAGTATATTTAGTTGTAGTCTACAGAGTGAACACAGAAAACAATCAGTGCTATACACACACACACACACATTCTTGCTGTCACATAAGGAAAACAGGTTTCACTCTTGTTTGAAATTTCATTCTTGTGTGTGTCTGTGAATGCCTTTGTGTTCATGTTCTTTACTGTTTGTACTGTACTCTCAGTATATTATGCACATCGTCTGGGTGTCGCCCCGTTATCTTGAAGAAAAAACACTGAAAGTTGGAGAGCACACAGGCAGGATATGACCTCTTTAAACCAGCAGATCCATTCACTGACAAAGCTATGCAGAACTTAAGCCAACACTGGACAACCTTGTGGGAAGGAAAAAGGAGTTTACTGTAGGAACAGTCCAAAGTATTGACGTCCTGTTGAATTGTGTTGTTTTAGGTTAGCTAACAACAGGGAGGCATATCCTAACACACACACACACACACACACACTCACTCACTGTTAGCTGTTACTGAGGATGAATGATGGTGTATTAGTCATATTCAGAGATAGTTTGGAGCTTTTGTCCCACTTACACTCCTGTGCTCCACTTTTAAGAATTAGGTCTTTGAAAGAATAAAAAAGGCATCTCTCTGCTGAAGGTAGAGAAGCTGCTCTTTTTGCAAAATGGGTCCAGTACACACTCTGCTGCTGAAACACAGAAGCAATAAAGATGTAGAAAATGGCTTGTGCAATAGGTCATGCAAAAAGGCACAGAAATATATGCTGTAATGATGCAATCAGAGAAAAAGAAAAAACTTAAAACAGACCATATGTCTTCCTTTCTCAGCTAAAGCACTTTTTAACTAGAGATAAATATCCTCAGAACAGATTCGGTTTGTTGGGGTTTTGTATGTCAGTGAGATGTGTATCTGGTAGTTAATAGCATGGGGAACACATTACAAATGCACTGTGGGTGTTCTTCTGTGGGCGTGTTTTTTTTTTTTCTTTAATGTGTCTGTCATTACATTATACCTCTCACCACCCCCAGCCTCATTAACACAATGCTGACAACTTCTCCACATCTGCTCTTACTGCACGCAGCTACAGAGCAACACCACAGAATCAAATGAGACATGCAGCAAACACCATAAAAACCAAAGCTTATGATTTTCATGTGTTCATGGTGTGCAGTGTTCATTTTAGCCCCAGCGCTTTGTTCCAGAGGAAAACACAAGCTGTTGTAATTGCTTTGTTCTGGCAGTAAAAGACTGATGTGTGGCTCTTCAAATATTGGTGTAAGAGTCTATTGATTTGTTAAACATATAAAACAAAGACTGCTGTAATTCATTTCTGCAACTAGCATAAATAGTGTAGCTGTTTATGTGTAGTGAGGCTCTTTACCGGACAGCATATTCATTTACAAATCAGTTGAAATTCAACATTATACTTAATATACCAAAAATCAACAAATGTATGTAATTTAGAGTTATTTACATATCATCATATTGACTGTAACGTCAAAGTAATTCTCAGAGTTGCCTGGATTTTTATGGCCCAAATGTCATTTTTTTCTAACCAGTTCTTGGATGATTAGTCTACATTACAGGTCAAAATTAAAATTAGGGTATCCCACCTCTGTTTTTGGTACAGGCCAACGTGTGTCTACAGAGATGAGTATTAAGTTAATTATGCATCTAATTTTGAAAGTTGCCTTGCCATATTTCTAGTCTTGTTTACTTATTCTTTAATCAGTTATTCATTTGAATAATTTCTAGTAGTGTTGTCAAAAATATCAAAGTATTGATACGGACCAGCTGCACTTTCTGCTCTCTCTTCTCTCTGACAAGGAGTTGACCCAGACACCACTATTTATATTTTTATTAAAAGAAATCTGAACTTTTATGCCCCCAATGTGCAGATTTTTCCCTCTTGTATCGGAAATGGTATAGGATGACAATTTTTTTCAAGGTATTGTATCAAAGTTAGAAATTCCTGTATCGTGATAACTAATTTGCACCAATCAGCTATAACATTATGACCACCGACAGGTGAAGTGAATAACATTGATTATTTCATTACAATGGCACCTGGCAGTGGGTGGGATATATTAAGCAGCAAGTGAACATTTTGTCCTTGAAGTTGATGTGTTGAAAGCAGAAACAAGGGCAAGTGTAAGGATGCAAGTGATTTTGACAAGGGCCAAGTTGTGATGGCTGGACGACTGGGTCAGAGCTTCTCCGCAACTGCAGCTCTTGTGGGATGTTCCCGGTCTGCAGTTGTCAGGACCTACCCAAAGTGGTCCAAGGAAGGAAAACCGGTGAACCGGTGACAGGGTCACTCATGCCTGTGGGGAGCAAAGGCTGACCCGTGATGTTCGATCTAATGGAAGAGCTACTGTAGCTCACATTGCTGAAAAATTAATGGTGTCAGAACACACAGTGCATCACGGTTTGTTGCGTATGGGGCTGTGTAGCCACAGACCGGTCAGGGTGCCCATGCTGACCCAATATTATGGCCGATCAGTGTATAGTATGGTGGTTTGGTTTAGACAACATTTAACACTGGAGAAGTTTGGCTTCTTTGTTAAAATGAAAAAACAGGCTATATTAGGTTACGGTATCCAAGTATGGTTTTTGTATCAGTGCAGAAAAATCAGGCATCAGCAGGATACAGTATCCAAAAAAGTACAGTTTTGATATTGGTACTAATAACTTAGAAAACAGTAATTATCCCCAGCTCTAATCAAAATCAGTGTGAAAATGCTGATATAGCTTAGCCCTAACTGGGCCTTAATCTGTGCTTTTTAATCAGTTCTGACTAAACACTATTTGCTATTATTTTCTTTGCTGCTTCTCTGTAACCATAATCAAGTGTGACCAGCATTCATAATATCATGCGACATAAATAACATTTCCAGGGTCATATCCCTGGTACAGCAGCTTGCTGGGCATAGTCATGCCACATTAACTCTGACTGAGAAGAAAGAACAGGTTTATAGGGGAAGGTTAATATATGCGATGGTGACTCTGAGCGTGTTGTCCCCCCAGAATGCAGAGTGCTGAAGACGTCGCACAGCCGCTCTGCTACTCCGAACCGGACAGCTAAGAGCCCTGGACCTTCCCGACGCAGCAAGTCCCCTGGTGCAGGTAAGACACGTGACTGTACACACATAGAAACTGTCTGAATTAGCTCTGTTAAATTAAAGTATTCATGCTTAGGTCTGAAAGGTCTAATCTTGCATATTCTGACATATGTAAAAATATGTTTCACAAATCTAAAAAAAAAAAAAAATCCCTTTTTCTGGTGCCAAAGCAACACTGTAAGGTCATTTCTGGTTGACAGGCTGAGTAATAGCCTTTTTATGTAGCAGCCTCATCCTGAACCCTCAGTTGTGACAGAATGACTTAGCAGTTTGTGTGGCGCATTGAGAGATGGTGACATTCTGCTGAGTAATGAGTGTCCTACAAGCCATTACATCAGTTTGAAGAGGAGCTATTTGAGCGGTCGCCAGTTTGGAGTGCCTGCAGACTGAGTTCAGCCTTGGAAGTTCGAAACACTTTCAATGTATGTTGTGATGTTATTATACCTAATCATATCTGCCTGACTATTCTTTATTCCTGCTTCTGTCTCTGCAGCAAAACAACCTGTCCACTTCTCCACCGGTCAGTCTCCAATCAAATCCCCAGGTGAGGCTTGTGATGGCGTTTTGCAATTCTTTTCAGATTCTTCAGAGACAATATCTTTTCCGATTGAAGAATTGTAAACAAACAAAACTCCATAGCATCTAAATAAAATTCAATATTAACACTGATGCATTTGATTGATCTAATTTAAAAGAAGCTACAGTATACAGTACACTGCATGAAGCTGGTTTCACATAATGAATTGCTACAAATCTGTAACAGCAAAAAGTCTCATTAAGTCTATTGAAATGTTAGAACTAAAAGGTTAGCAGTGGGGAAAATGCAACATTAGCCTGACCAGCTGATTTCTGGTATTTGTACCAGTTGATTGTCTTTCTGGTAAGAGGTGAAATGTCTTCAGTGACATGTGAACCACACCTTTACCAAGGAGGTTATGTTATTGGTATGGTTTGTTTGTCTGATTATCAGCAAGGTTACAGAAAAACTGCTGGCCCGTTTTTCGTGAAACCTGGGGGAAGTTTGTAACATGGGCCAAAGAAGAACCCTTTCAATTTTGGAGCAGATACAAATCATGGAGCGGATGCACAAATTATTTTTCACTGGTGCCATGCCATTGACATTGAAGCTCCCAATAATCTGAAAAATGTTGCAACAGCCCATTATCTCCAACAGAAACACATGGTTAGCTATGCAAAAAGACGTCATCAGACCTTCCCGCCAATACTTATTTTCCTACCATGGTGAGGGCATGATCCGCCCTGCTCTGCTCGGCTTATCCTGATGTTCTTACACTAAACCTAACCAATCTCACTCCTCATGCCTAAACCGACACAACCACCAAAGGCAACAAGTAATAAGAGACAGTGGGTGAGTGGAAGGTCATGCTTTCTCCTGTAGAAAAAAACCTGTGAAGATCTGATGATGTCACTCTGTAATAATTAGTCCTGTGCTTCTGTTTGTTGCATGGAGAGTCTGTATTTTCAGAATAATGGGCCATCGGAACAGTAGTCAGTTTCGTTAGCATTTGGCCTTGGCAGAGGTCTGTGCTCTCTGAGTGCCTTTCGAGTCATATAATGCTTTATCTTTCTATTTTGGCTTTATTTCCTTCTTTCTAAAAAGAAAGAAGGGCCAATACTAGACTTCAGGATGTCATGAATTATACATATCTATCTAATTTGAAAGCCAGCTGTTGCAGAATCCACTCATTTAAAGCCATGGACTGATTGGACTCACTCTTGAGCTGTGTTAATTAAACCCTGCTCTCACAGTTAAATCACATCTCCCTCTTCATGTGTAGCAGCTGAGGTGCTCAAAAGTTCAACTGTACTTTTGAAACATTAAAAGCTAATGCCATGTTTGATAGTGCTTCAAACGCTCCCTATAAAAAACAAGATAAATACCCAGAGGAAAGTTAAGTGAGGAAAAATAACTCTCTAAGTGATTGTACAATGAAAGAAAAACTCTGAAACAGTAGCACAAAGATGCAGCCTGTAGGCAGTGTGAAATGATTTTTCCTCAGCTCAGCTGGGTTTATGCAGATGAAGAGACTTTGAGTTTAAGTTTTGACGCATTATGTATCTGTATTTGTGCCAGAAACCCAGCGAGAGCGAGGCAGAAATAGTCTGTTCTTGAGAGAATTAATCACTAAAACAATAAAAGCTCTCATCCCTGCTGCGTGCCTGTGCTCCTGGTCTTACACACTAAAGTATACTATGGATATATGTTACATAGTAGTACACAGGAGGTCCATTAATTTTGGGATATTTATACCAAACTGAACCAAATCATTTGAAGCATACATTGTATAACCATGTATCATGACATTTTTTAAGATTTTTTTTTAATCTGTCCATCCATCCATTGTCCACCGCTTATCCTACGGCACCTTCGCTGGCAAGCAGTTTTATCCACACACACATTTGTATTTACTGAACAAGCCACATAAAAATAACAATTGTACTCGCAATCAAAATGACTCTTCTGCTCCTGCATGTTTCCTTTCTGTTTTTCTCCACTTAGTAAACGGCGTTTCAAGCAGCCAGATCTCAACTCCAAAGTCCACTAAGTCCTCTACTCCGTCTCCCACGAGCCCCCGAACCATTGCCAGTTTTAAGGTAAGAAGATATTACACATCCGTCTGCCTAGTCCCAAGGAAGAGCACAAGGCTTTGAAGCAAGTATCTGTAGTAGCCAAACAGAGGTACTACAACTTCCGTGTTCCACTATACCACTGAGCCCTTTTGCCATTTTTTTCTTACATTGGGAAAGACATGTCCATAAATCAGTGGATATTGTTTTTAGGTAAGTCTAACTTCCCAATATGAACACTTGAATAGCCCCTCAGCAGTCGAGCCATTTTGGCTTCATGCACCACCAAGCAACTATCATAAGAATGAACGGAAGTCCGCCTCCGACACTTCTTTGTCTGTTCTCTTTATACATCCATGTGTGTCCGGCCATAACTTACAGCAGCATTCAAACACATTATCTATACAGTATAAGGTTTTTAAGATAAGATAAGATGAACCTTTATTAATCCCCAGAGGAAAATTAAAACATATACTACAGGCATTCATTTACATTGATAGGCTGTCTCATACACATGGTTTTAAGTCTTTTTCTTTCCTTGCTACTTTTCTTGGTGCATTACTGCCACCAGAGACGGTTCAGAAAGGAGATGGTGCACTGAAAGTCAGTTTCCTGTGTCTGTGTCGCTGGCCCACCCCTTTAGGAGATTCTCATAGTCACCAAAGTAAATATTGGACCCAATTTTCATAAGCCATATATATTGTTTGTTTGTTTTTTTCAGACAGACAAATCTGGAGCGACAGGAAGTGTATACTATTTCAAACCAGAGCGGAGCTTGAAATGCGTCATCTTTGTTATATTTGCCACCTCCTCTCTATCAGAGGAATAGTGTGAAGTACTTGGCAGGATTGTGTGTCACCAGTGTTCATGTGCGAAATATAAACAATGTAGAGACCCGCTCAGTCCATAGTGCCACTAAAAAAACTCCACAGGTTATCTTTAAGGTTTTATGGTTCTTCTTCAGTCAGTGTCTGTCCTAAAGATGTCAAACCCTCACTAGACTAAACTCACATGGTAAAGTGCAGGTCGCACTTACAGTGAACTAAGTTAGTGTCATTAACGATTGCATCTTATCGGGAATTACACGTTTGTACAAGATGCATAAATGAAGGGTGTACTTTATGGTGGGGGATGAGGCAAGATTGTATCAACCTACATGCAGTAACACAAAATGATGAAATAAGTCTATGTTAGGTCAAATCATCAAGTCACTGACTGAACCATCTATGACCTACCGGTCTGTATACAGCCCATGTTGCCCATGCTGCAGCTCTATGATGTATTTGTGGTTGAGTTACAGATACTAATCTGATTATTGATGGGTTCTTCTGTAAGCTGCATGTTAGTCCCAAACTACAGAGTTCCAACCTGCTGCAGCCAGCTGGCAAACCTCCTCCAGAGAGCCTCCACTCCTCTCTAAGCCCAGTCAAAGACTTATCTATCCACATTCATTTGGCAGGATACTACATTTTTATGATTTACTGACAGCTCTGAAATTCACTGGCAAAGAGGCAGTACACTAATTCTAGAGTGGAGTAACACTTTAAATGAGGAAGTACAAGGATGTCAGTGACATATAGTAGTTGGTCACTCTGGAAGTGATCACCTAAAGAAGTTATTTATTAGAGGAAAAAGCTTTTTTTAAGTTTTGGTTGTAAAAGAAACCTTGACAGTGTCCCATTTGTACTTTGGTACAGAGTGCTAAATAATAGACCCTTACTGTAGGGTAATGTGCACATAATGTAATCTGTACGTAATGGAAAAGATCACTGGTCTTATTTTAATTCTGCATTTATTGCTGACATTTCAAAAATGTTGCCATAAGATGTTGAAATTGCCACTGCTGTGCTCTGCAGAAATGACGCTCTTAAGAAATGAATCATTCATTTGGAGCCATAGCTGCTTTATGTGCAGTGATGAGAGGTGGATAATGGAGCTCTGGCACATTGTACATTTTGAAGGGCAAGGGCTTGATTTAGACCTTGTTCGCTGTTGAAATAACCTGATTAATGTACAGATTGTACTGTTTTATAGAGTATCACAACAAACTGTATAGCCACAAGGAGTTTTTCCTAATTTAAGAATTCGAAAAATGTTGAACATTTGCTTTTATTTATATGAACAGACAGTAACTGAGCATAAAAACTGAGTAGTTTGCTAAATTACATGTCTTGAGTATACTGCTTTTAAGCGCCTGCGTCCATATGGGGAGGGCTTCATTGTAGCGGTTCCTCAAAAAAAAAAAAAAAAAAAAAAAAAAAAATGCTCTGAATGTTTTTTCATGTTTCACCAATATCTTGAAAACAGGTCACCACTCTAACCACTGTTGTATGATAGACTAGCATTGCCCCTTCGGGTTTTTTTTTTTTTCACCTATTTGGGTGACTGTCTGTTTGTTTGACTCTTTTTTTTTTGCATCACCACCAGCTGGAGAAAGAATTAACGCAACATTATCAGAGTTGGTTGTAAAAAGCACATACCAGCAAAGGTCAGTGTCCAGTCGATCTGCTCCCACAAATGGGCTTTTCCATCTTTTTTTATGATAATGTCTGTGACTTATCATAAAGCTCTGGATAGACATACACAGTCAAATCAAGCTCTCCTCCGTTTACTTGGAAACCGTGGTGAGTCCCACTGTTTCGCTAAAAAGTTCTGAGATTTTAAACTAGAAGTGCTTCAAGCGACTGCGCCAAAAAAAAAAAAAAAAAATACTGGGTGCAGCGCTTTTTCTCTAGGTGGCCACATGCCGCTGCATATGTTCTCTCCTCATTGGGAACATGTAAAAAAAGATGCTTGCACTTAACAAGAAATGCTATAAGGACACAGGCCTTATGCAGCACAATGCCATCAGTCAAAGCCACTAAAAAACTGACCCATCAATAATATCATTCATTCATTCATTCATCGTCAACCGCTTATCCCGTTAGGGGTGGGGGGGGGGGGGGGGCGGACCCCAGCGGGGATTGGGGGAGGGGGGGGTTTCCTCGGGGGGGGGCCCGCCCCCCCCGGGGGCCCATCAATAATAAATCATCTATATTTCGTTCATGTACAGAAAGTTTTTTAGGCGCTTCTAAAGCCTAAGGTTTACTTTTAGGCCAGCCGCTCATCTCTATTTTTCTTTTTTGCATCCTGCAGGTCCCTCCGTCACATCACATCTCGTCCTCAAATGTAAATGGCTCGTTGAACAACCACCAGGAGCAAACCAATCGACTGAGTCCAGAGGGTACGTCTTTTCCTCACCTCCCCTCACCTCACTGTCTGAGTCATTCACCTGATCTGCCAACTAAGACACTAGAGCATGGACTCCATCACCCTCAAACATGAAGAAATGACAGTGACTATCACATTAAGTTGATCCTCCTCTTTTCCCATCAGGGCACATTTTACAATCTGCTTACCCCACAAAAGTGGCAGAGAGTAGGCCTTGTGTGGAGGATAAGAGTGGAATATAACAGTGCTGTGTGTGCAGATACTTATCTAAATGATTTTAGGGCTGTCTCTGTGTGTGAAGACATAATAATTGCTGCTCACTGCTCTAATTGCCACAGGAGGACCAGTAGAGGTTGCTGTGCATCTTGCTGCCTCTGTGTTATTTTGCTGCACAGATTGTTGTCCCTTATTTCAATTTATTCTGCCAGAGCCCCTTTTTATTATAGTTCTATTAAACGGTAAGGCTTGTCTGTTGTCTGTTGTAACTGCTGTCTCTCTTCAACAGTTAATGGGAACCGCTACCTGCCTACCTCCACCATCTTGGAAAAATATAAGATTGGCAAGGTCATTGGAGATGGCAACTTCGCTGTGGTCAAAGAGTGCATGGAGAGGTAGTGAAAACACATTCACTCACACTGCATACAGTATGTTTAATGCACAGCTGGTAGGCGTCTGCAGTGATCGCACTGCAAGGCGCCATGTTGTGCATCTTAATGAGACAAGCATCACATGCTGTAACTACTCCATCAGGGTTTTTAAATCCAGATGACAGGCATTGTGGAGACAGACATATCACCGCTGGATTAAACCCAGCGGTGAATTCACTTCATTAGCCTTTAAATCTCTGAGTCAACACGCTGCCAGGTAGATGGGGGGAGATGATGAGAGGAGGCCTGTCAAGTGTGTGTGTTCTCATAATCTGAGGTACCTTCCTACAAAGTACTTAGAGGTTGAATGTCAAATCGGTCAAATGTCAAAGTCCAGATGAAGGCCCTCCATCAATAAAGCAAAGCCATTTCTTTGAATGTGACCAACATAATCTGAGGTTCACTCACTAGCTGTCTGAGCTGTTTCAAAAGGTTAAGAATGAAACTCTTTGCTCAGATTTGTGGATTATTTTTCGACCTGCTTTGCTTAATTTTGTTAGGTCCATCCATATGTCTGATTACAACAGCTATAAGTCTTCTTCCCTGAAAGAAAATAATCAGTGGAATCAAATTAAACTGTGGCAGGAATGTGTATCGTACATGTACATTCTCGTGTGTGTGTTTATAAGCAGGATACACAAACAAAACAGGGACCTGCAAACAACACACTGCTCCATAGCATCACTAGTGGTCACTCACTCTACAGGGTACTCGTGAGCTGTCGCCCTTTCATCATGTATATTCTGCAAGAAACAATTTTAACAAACAGAAAACTCTGGATTGGAAAGAGTCCAACGAAAAATTAAAAACTCCAACTTGCTGCAGTGGTGTAGAAGTGTACTCCGGTACACTATACTTATACTTATTATACTCAGGTATAACAGCTGGGAGGTGAAACAAACTTGAAACCTTCAACCTGACATGGTGGTCAAGCACTGTTCTTCATCCTGGTGTTAAGTTACTCTTTACAGGGTTGATTTGGGTGTTTTGAAGTGGGGTTGTAGGAGGTAGGTACTTATATTCAGTATATTACCTACAGTAAATGACAGTCAACACGCCCCCAGTTTGGAGAAGCAGACAGGAGTTACCACACAGAACCAAAGCAATGTACTGCTGTGGACGGGACTGGCAGCAAAGCGTACTTTAGCTACCTAAAAGAAAGACTCACCTAAAAAATCAATGTCAGTTTAAGTGTATACTATATGTATATTGTATATACATGTATGTATGTATGTATATTTTCACTAGTTTACCTTGCCGTGAGACAGCTATACAGTCTGTTTCCAATGGGGAACTGAAGCTGTAATCTATGCTCTTGCCAAAGCAACCAAACTCCATTGAAAAAATTATATATATAATTTTACCTCACAGAATACGGGAGTTGCTGGTCTACCGCTGCCTCGATCGGTTAGTTTGGATTCACCAGAGTCACACAGTAGCACAAACAAACTAACCGATCGAGGCAGCAGTGGATCAGCAACATCTGTGGTCTGTGAGGTAAAATTATAGGTTTTCTCAATGGAGTCTGGAGGCTTTGGCGAGAGTGTAGATGGATAATATTCAAATAATATTTTAAATACAGCGTACAGTTAAACTGATATTTATTTTTGGATGAACCTTTCTTCTAGCTGCTAAACTACACTATGCTGCCATCCCCGTCCATAGCAGTACATTGCTTCGGTTCTGTGTAGTCACTCCTGTCTGCTTCTCCAAATTGGGGGCGTGCTGACCGTCATTTACTGTAGGTAATACAATGACTGTGGATAAGTACCTCAAATAACTCCACTTTAAAACACCAGGACTATCCTTTTTCAGTATGTTTCGTTGAGCCTGCCTGTATCTGCACTGTATCTCTGCTCATTGTATAAACTTCGCTAGTGCAGCTAACACTCCTATCCAATAACTCTGTGGCGCTGCTCCTGCTAACTGTAACTGAGGCTCTCTTGTGAGCACTTGATTTGAATTACAGACATTGTTGCAGCGTCAGTGCTGTTTTTATTATTGGCCCTAATTGCACTGTTTCTGTTCAGGTCCACAGGAAAAGAGTTTGCATTGAAGATCATCGACAAGGCGAAATGCAGCGGAAAGGTCTTCTTCTTTTTCTCTCCTTCTCCCATTTCTTCTCTCGTCTTTGTGCGTCTCTCTGTCAGACCCGTACACATACACACTCTTAAGAAAGGGTTATACTTTCCACTGTGCATTATTAACACCCACACACACCACAGCGTTGCCTGTGTGTCACTGATTCTCTTATCCCACACAGTTAGATTAGGCCCGTAATGTTTTATTCATCACCAATCTCAAATTATCTTCACACTTTCACACACAGACAATGACACACTGTGAATCACAAACCCTTGACAGATATTCAGAGTCAATCAACAATACAGTGTCTTTTTGTTAGCATAAATGTCTCTGTGTAAATCGTGTGTACTGGAGCGTGCAGTAACTTGGATTATTTGTCTCGGTGTGTTTCCAGGAGCACCTCATAGAGAATGAGGTGGCCGTGCTGCGGAAGGTGAAACACCCCAACATCATCATGTTAATAGAGGAGGTGGACACTCCCTCTGAACTCTACTTGGTTATGGAGCTTGTCAAGGTACTGTAGAGGATAATAGGCAATGTCATTGCACAATCCTCATTTATCTCTGTGCTGTTTGATCTTCAACCACTTTGTTGGCACAGGGAGGGGATTTATTCGATGCCATCACCTCCTCGGCCAAATATACAGAGAAAGATGCCAGTGTCATGGTGTACAATCTCGCCGGAGCTCTGAAGTACCTGCACAGCACGAATATCGTCCACAGAGACATTAAACCAGAGAACCTGCTGGTATATATTCACACTCACACCAGTTTCTTCCCTATCCAGCTGCTCGGCAGGCTTTAACTGAGCATGTATTTGATTTCAGGTGTTTGAGTATCCAGATGGCACCAAGTCATTGAAACTGGGGGACTTTGGCCTGGCTACAGTGGTGGAAGGACCTTTGTATACTGTATGTGGGACTCCTACATATGTGGCTCCAGAAATCATCTCAGAGTCTGGGTAAGCTAGTTTTTTTTTGCAGGGTGGGGCGGGGGGGATATTTTATGGAGCTTTCAGTACCTAGATCGTTATTTTTCACCAGGTGTTACACAGAAACATGCATGTTTTTACTCATCTGTGAGTTGAGCAAACATCTGTTCTACATACAATAGAGTAGAAATGTGGATCTGCAATACAGCTGTGTTGTAATCAGCCATGTGGAGATTAGAAGGAGATTGGTATGTTTTACATAAATGGCTGTTGTGGTATGTTTACTTCAGTATCATTATCGTAAATTTAAAACCTTGTCTTTCCAAAAATGTAAATACGTTATTTAGTTATTTTATATCCAGTTGCAGTTAATCCTTCACTGACATTTTCTGTCTCACCTCTCTTTCCACAGTTATGGTCTGAAGGTGGATATCTGGGCTGCTGGTGTCATCACCTACATCCTTCTGTGTGGCTTCCCTCCATTTAGAAGGTACTCATCCTCAGTTCATATCATCTGATAAAGATCATGTTTTAAGGAACACTGTGTATTTAAGGAAATCTCTTTGAGAGAAATTGAGTATAATATTAATAACTATGTTTTCTTTATTGTATAATCATCTCAAAATAAAAATTGTGTATTTGTTACCTTAGAATGAACCATTTATAGCTACACAGGGAGCAGGTCCTCTTCACAGAGCTGGCCACCATGATTCTAGCCCAGAACGGACTGGCTCTAGATAGGACCCTTTGTTTTCACGTCGGCCACCATAGTTCTCCTACACAGTTGTTGGTTGTGATCTGCAACCTCACCGCTTGATGCCGCCACATCCTACGCACTGCACCTTTAAACTGACTCAAACCATGTCAACATTATCTACACACCAACACCATGTGGATAATATTGACATTATGATGTGATAATATTTAAGATTATTAGATTATTAGATTATTAAGAGTTAAGTCACATTATTTTTATAATCATATGTGTCAAATACCTTCTGCTACATAGACTGACAAGTTGCTGTGATTAGTGGTCATGTTAAGGATTCTCATCCTGCAGTCATACTGTAGTGTGGGAGGGATTTGACTTAATGTGATCCATGTTTAACGGTTCACAGTTATTATAATAAGTGCATAATTAAAGGGCAAGTTACAGGTGAGGCAAAGTGCAGAGTATTTTTTTCACAATGCAGAGTTATGCTGATGTATACATTATGAATCTCTGTTCACTGAGTGTTTGTCTTTCTATTGTAGTGAGAGCAACTTGCAAGAGGACTTGTTTGACCAGATCCTTCTGGGGCAACTAGACTTTCCCAGTCCTTACTGGGACAACATCACTGACACAGCCAAGGTAAGGACCACAGGCAGACCACACACTGATGTTCATTTATGTCTCTCTTGATGACATTACATACTTATCTATTTTACCTTTTAAGGTGCTTATTTGATATCCAAAGCATTAACACAGCAGCAAGCAACTATTTGCTATGTAAAGATATAGAGGAGTAATGTCTACCTGAGCAGACAATGAAGTCACTCTCCCTCCGTGCGTTGTAATCCAAGCTTCCCTTTGCTTTGGTGACATAGCCACATGCCACGTTAGTGCATGTTTGCATGCTCCACTGGCTAACTCACATCCACTGATCTGCACTGCTCTCATATGGCGGTAACAGCTAATAACACCATCCTGACAAATAGCATCATCACAGAAGCGTAGTACCTACCCTCCGATTCGCCCTAAGGCAAACGCTGTTAGCTTCGTCAGCATTTTCACCGTTGTTTGCATTGTTTAGTGCCGTTGGCACCATTAGCAGTGAGCCACGTCGTCGCTTTGTTGAAAGCTGTAGAGAAGCAATAGAAATGCTCCCAATACAGTATTTATCACCTTTAACTAAATGCAATAGTAGTAGAAAGTATGAACTCGATCTCCAGATCTTTCAGTTTATTTGCATACACACCATGTGAACCCACATGGTTCATTCTCCTTTAAATACTACTATCTGTGAAGGACACAGAAACCCCTCCAACCCTCTAAATTAATGTCATGTATTAAGGTGACAGCCCACACTCAGCATGCAGGACCAAACTGCTAATTAAACCCACTGCTATTACAGTGGCTCTGTCACTGTAGACAAGTGCACAGTTACAGACACCACAGCATGAAACTACTTGGTTATGTAGCTGTGTGCAGGTGTAAATTTAAAAAAAGGTTGACTTTGTGAGCGCACGCAAAGCAGACAGTGGGTGCTGACATGCTGCAAGGCTGGACCATATGGTTGTACTCAAAGACAGAATAGACAAAAAATATAAAGTATGTAAAATCAAACATGGACTACTTCAATCTACTCTAGGTGACTACATGTGGCTATACAGTTCCTACAAGTCATCTTTCTGCTCATTGCTTTGGTTTTATGGCCCACAATTTTACAGTTTTGGTTCACTCAAACTGCTTTTATTGGTGTTGTTTAGCCACAGCAGGCAGCTGTTTTCAGCCAGACACTTATAAAAAAAAAAAAAAAAAAAAAAAAAAACTACTTTGTTGCCTACCATGGCACCAAACAGCAGACAGACACAGTTAGCGACTAGCTGGTGAACATAGTCGAGCATTTAGCAGCTAAGAAGTCAGATATTTCCCTCAAGATTTGGTGGAAACCAAAACAGAGCTAAAAGAGAAAGAATATTTGACTTACTACTACTTACAAGTGGCTAGAAACATGACTGAATGAATACTAATGTCATATCAACAGAAGTGTGCCTTTTTCAGCTTGTTGTAGAGTGCTGCTCCCAAGTGTACAAAAACAGATTATTGCTCTCATGTTTATTACAATTATCAACAACTGTGTTCCACTGTTACATTACATCAAACTGTACTTTACAAAACTCTGAATACAAATACTTCAACTACCCATTTTGAAATTGTTAATTTAAATAACAGTATTTAATTTAATAACAATAACACAACATGATCATTTATTAACGACACAATAACCTTAAAAGTCCAAAATACTGAATTATGGCCCAATCCTACTTCCTTGTGTGTGTGCTTGTCAAAGTAAAGTCACAACGACACAGCCGAGGGACCTGATGTAGAGTTAAAAGAATGTTTAGCTTTCCTGACGTCCTAACCTGTGCTGTGTTTTGTTTTGCAGGAGCTGATTGGAAAGATGTTGAAGGTCAACGCTGAGACTCGATACACAGCTCAAGACATCCTTTCCCACCCTTGGGTCATGGTATGTCATAGCCCTGTTTGTCTCTATATTTGCATGTGAGGCACACACAACTTCTAAGCCTCGGGCCACCGGGTGCATGAGCAGCACATGACGGCGTCTCTAATGCTTGTGGTGTTCACACAAACAGCTTAGCTGTGCTGCTTCTGACAGACGTTTCTTTCTACGTAGAGTCTGCCTTTCATAATAGCCATTCCATTATAAATGTCTTATTTGTCTGGAAAAAAAATAATCTATTATTAAAAGATACTATTAATTTATGTAGCCATGCAAGTCATTGCCTTTTCCACAATGCTATCCTGCAAATATTTCAGAATAAAAGCCGTATGTCAATAAATGAAGAAATTCTGTCCATGGGGAGGAGAAAAATGCTAAAGGACTTTCATTTTGAAATAAACAGGAAGTGTTGAGTTAAAAATACATTAACTTTCATCATTTTTACATTTTGTTTTAATTGTGTTATTTTTACTTTATTTCAGAATAAAACCTATTCTTAACAAATGAAATTCTGTCCACAGAAAAAAAACATGCCAGAGGGCTTTTATTTTGAAACAAAGTCCATCCATCTATCTACAACCACTTCCCATTCATTCATCCCATTCAGGGTCACAGGGGGGCTGGAGTCGGACACATTGGGTGAAGGCGGGGTTCACCCTGGATGGCTCACCAATCTATCTCAGGGCAAATAGAGACAGGCAACCATTCACACCTATGGGCAATTTAGAGTCATCAGTTAAGCTGCATGTCTTTGGACTGTGGGAGGAAGGAAGAGAAAAAAGTTAAAATTAAATATTTTCTATTTTCATGTTGGAGATATTTTACAGATAAAGATAAAAAAATATTACTTTCACTGTCTATTTTGCTTTGAACCGCATGCAAAAAAAAAAAAATTCTGAAAAAAAAAAGATTCTGCGTACATCCTGTGAGACCAAGGCACAAGAGGGGCACGACTTTACTGCAGCCGTGCATAAAGACTGTTTCTTGCGTAAAAAAAAACCCCTGCATGTTTGTGTGTACGCAGGACGATGCAGTCGTGGAGAACAACATGAAGATGGAGGTCACAGGTAAACTGAAGACGCACTTTAACACTGAGCCTAAGCACAGCAACACAGCTGGGGTGTCCGTCATCATGGTAAGTACCCAAAACGATTCACAAACCAACATGACAATTTAGTAAATATCACTGTTTTGCCCAATTTTTCTGAGATTTACTGCAGTCGTTTTTAGGAAGTAATCTTATGACCTTGATGAGATTAACTTTTAGCCACCTCTTTAATCTGCAGTATTAAGGTTTTGACACAGATTTAATAGTAGTTGACAAGGTGTTTGAAGCAGCTTGAATGTATCGGGCCCTTTTCCAAACATTTATTGCATGGTGGTGAATGTGACCCAAATACAGGTTGAGCTCCTTCTAATTCACTTTATATGAATCTTGTGCCCACTTAATCACCGGGCCAAGAATATCTGACCTCAATCATCGTCCAAGAGGACATTAAAGACAACTCTAAACAACTTGTGCTGCTATAGACATGTCAGACAGGATTTTAGAGATGGAATGATGGAAAACCTTGGACAGGGCCGAAGAAGTCATTCCTATAGCAGTCACATCCTTCCTGTCTGTTTGAAGCCTCACTTGCATCATTTCCTGTTGTACAGTTCGACTTCCTCCACTCTTCATCCCATCAGCCCACTCTCTTCATCCGTCTGAACTGAAAGCAGGAAGGGGGGGGGGGGGGGGGGGGGGGGAAGTGTCTAATTAGAAATTAGATTTGATCTTTGCAGCAAAGAGCCTCATTTCTTGTTGTAAATCTCATTTGACAGTTTGAGGTGTAAGCGCGGGCCCTGGCCTCGGCCCCTCCTCCTCCTCTCCATCCTCTTCCTCCTCCCTCCTTCTCACCCCTCCCTCACACCCGACCCAGGACCAAAGGGGACGCCTGGAGCTGAGAGCTGGGTACACACTTCAAACCCCCCCTCCTGCTCCCTTCTTCCTTTCCAGCCATCGCCCTTCCTTTTATCCACTTCCCTCCATCTATAACAACTCCTACCCCCCCTTGCTCTCCCTCCTTTCCCTTCCTTCCTGTCTCTTTCTCAGGCCCCCTGCTCCTCTTCTTCAGCCGCCAGCTGCAGTAACTGCTCTCAATAACACTCTCCCAATGTGCACTCACCCCTCTTGACTGCTTTCATACTCCTCATTCTGCTCCTTCACTCACATTTCATTTGTATCCATCACGAACTTTTATGGGATGTGAAAATAACAGTGTGTTTAGAAGGATGTGTTTGTTTAATCACATGGTCAGTGAGGTTATTTAGCATGTTTACAGTGCTAATGCAAGGGCAGTTTCATTTGCCTCCCTCTCTGCCATTGTCATTGGTTGTTAGTGATTTCATTCAAAACAGCCCCTGAAACTCTGTGGGTCCACAAATCTATGATTGGCTGCTCAGCACAGTTCCATGGTAATAGTACTCTGCTGCCACCTTGTGGAGAAAACTGAGAACTGCGCTGGCACCGTTTTGTAGTAATTTGCAGAGATGGATGCAAACCAGTGTGGCTTAATTGCCTTGATACAGTATTGCCCGAATCATTTTAAAGGACAAGGCTGACATTATTCGACATTTTTCTTGTCAACAAATCCTGTGAAAAGACAAAACCCTTTTAGTCTGTCTGTCAGTACTTACTTACAGAGGATTGTTTTTAGGCACACTGACTTTTTTGACATACTACAGTTTTGACTTTTTTTTGACATACTATACATTTTGACTTTTGTGACATTATGATCACTTTTTGATTTTTGACTGTTTTTCTACTGTTTTGCTATACTATGTCTTTTTTGTCAGCATAATATACTATGATTTTTACAATGTACTATACTGACATACTATGACTTTATTCGACGTACTGCACGATGACCTTTATATTACTTTTCACATACTTAACTATAACATTTGACTTTTCTCAGCACACTGTACTATAATTTTTTTTCGACATACTAGGACTTTTTCATGAGACTGTTGACTATTTTTTCAATACACTATGCTATGACTTTCTCAACATACTGTATGATACAATAACTTTTTATTCTTTTGACATACTATACTGACTTGTTTTTCGACATACTATACTATGAGTAGTAGTATGTAGTAGTAGTTTTTTTTTAATTATTTTTGACCTATGACTTATTTTTGACATATCATGACTTGTTTTTTGACATACTATACTATGACTTAATTTTCTTTACATGACTTTTTTTATACTGTACTATGAATTTTTTGACAGACTGTACTATGATTTTTTTCGACATACTATACTATGACTTTTTTTTGACATACTACACTATGACTTTCTTGGCCACACTATACTATGACTTTTTTGTTCGACCTACTATACTATGACTTAATTTTCTTGACATGACTTTTTTTTTTGACATACTGTACTATGACTTTTTCGACATACTACACTTTGACTTTTTCGGACATTTTATACTATGACTTTTTCGTACATACTATACTAGGACTTTTTTTTGACATACTATACTTACTTTTTTGTTCAACCTACTATACTATGACTATTTTCTTGACATGACTTTTTTGACATACTATACTATAATTTTTTGACATACTGTAATATGACTATTTTCGACATATCGTACTATGACTTTTTTGTTCAACGTACTATACTATTACTAAATTTGCTTAACATGACTTTTTTCGACATACTATACTATGACTTTTTTCGACATACTATACTATGACTTTTTTTGACATACTATACTATGACTTTTTTAACATACTATTCTATGACTTTTTCGAAATGCTATACTATGACTTTTTTCGACATACTATACTATGACTTTTTCTAAATGCTATACTATGACTTTTTTCGACATAATGTACTATGACTTTTTTGACATACTATTCTATGACTTTTTTAGACATACTATACTATGACTTTTTTGGACATACTATACTATGACTTCTTCCGACATTCTATACTAGGACTTTTTTTTCGACATGCTATACTATGACTTTTTCGGACATTCTATACTATGACTGTTTTTTTTTTTTACATACTATACTGTCACTTTTTTACATACTATACTATGACTTTTATCGACATACTATACTATGACTTTTTTTGACATACTATACTATCACTTCTTTTGACATACTATACTATGACTTTTTTTGACATACTAAACTATGCTTTTCCGACATACTAAACTATGCTTTTCGGACATAATTTACGATGACTTTTTGTTTGACTTACTGTACTATGACTTAATTTTCTTGACATGCTTTTTTTGGTACACTGTATTTTGCCTTTTTCATTTTTTCGTCATAGTATACCATGCTTTTAAAATTTAGACATACTATACTATGACTTTTTCGACATACTACACTATGACTTTCTTGGCCACACTATACTATGACTTTTTTGTTCGACCTACTATACTATGACTTAATTTTCTTGACATGACTTTTTTTTGACATACTGTACTATGACTTTTTCGACATACTACACTTTGACTTTTTCGGACATTTTATACTATGACTTTTTTTGACATACTATACTAGGACTTTTTTTGACATACTATACTTACTTTTTTGTTCAACCTACTATACTATGACTATTTTCTTGACATGACTTTTTTGACATACTATACTATAATTTTTTGACATACTGTAATATGACTATTTTCGACATATCGTACTATGACTTTTTTGTTCAACGTACTATACTATTACTAAATTTGCTTAACATGACTTTTTTCGACATACTATACTATGACTTTTTTCGACATACTATACTATGACTTTTTTTGACATACTATACTATGACTTTTTTAACATACTATTCTATGACTTTTTCGAAATGCTATACTATGACTTTTTTCGACATACTATACTATGACTTTTTCGACATGCTATACTATGACTTTTTCGGACATTCTATACTATGACTGTTTTTTTTTTACATACTATACTGTGACTTTTTTACATACTATACTATGACTTTTATCGACATACTATACTATGACTTTTTTTTGACATACTATACTATCACTTCTTTTGACATACTATACTATGACTTTTTTTGACATACTAAACTATGACTTTTTCCGACATACTAAACTATGACTTTTTCGGACATAATTTACGATGACTTTTTTGTTTGACTGACTGTACTATGACTTAATTTTCTTGACATGACTTTTTTTCGGTACACTGTATTTTGCCTTTTTCATTTTTTTCGTCATAGTATACCATGACTTTTTTAAAATTTAGACATACTATACTATGACTTTTTCGACATACTACACTATGACTTTCTTGGCCACACTATACTATGACTTTTTTGTTCGACCTACTATACTATGACTTAATTTTCTTGACATGACTTTTTTTTGACATACTGTACTATGACTTTTTCGACATACTACACTTTGACTTTTTCGGACATTTTATACTATGACTTTTTCGTACATACTATACTAGGACTTTTTTTTGACATACTATACTTACGTTTTTGTTCAACCTACTATACTATGACTATTTTCTTGACATGACTTTTTTGACATACTATACTATAATTTTTTGACATACTGTAATATGACTATTTTGACATATCGTACTATGACTTTTTTGTTCAACGTACTATACTATTACTAAATTTGCTTAACATGACTTTTTTCGAGATACTATACTATGACTTTTTTCGACATACTATACTATGACTTTTTTTTGACATACTATACTATGACTTTTTTAACATACTATTCTATGACTTTTTCGAAATGCTATACTATGACTTTTTTCGACATACTATACTATGACTTTTTCGAGATGCTATACTATGACTTTTTTCGACATAATGTACTATGACTTTTTTGACATACTATTCTATGACTTTTTTAGACATACTATACTATGACTTTTTTGGACATACTATACTATGACTTCTTCCGACATTCTATACTAGGACTTTTTTTCGACATGCTATACTATGACTTTTTCGGACATTCTATACTATGACTGTTTTTTTTTTTTTACATACTATACTGTCACTTTTTTACATACTATACTATGACTTTTATCGACATACTATACTATGACTTTTTTTGACATACTATACTATCACTTCTTTTGACATACTATACTATGACTTTTTTTGACATACTAAACTATGACTTTTTCCGACATACTAAACTATGACTTTTTCGGACATAATTTACGATGACTTTTTTGTTTGACTTACTGTACTATGACTTAATTTTCTTGACATGACTTTTTTTCGGTACACTGTATTTTGCCTTTTTCATTTTTTTGTCATAGTATACCATGACTTTTTTAAAATTTAGACATACTATACTATGACTTTTTCGACATATTATACTATGACTTTTTTCGCCATACTATACTATGACTTTTTTCGAAATACTATACTGACTTTTTCCAACATTCTCTTCTATGACTTCTTTGACATACTATACTATGACTTTTTTTGACATACTATACGATGACTTTTTTCGACATACTATGACTTCTTTCGAGATACTATACAATGACTTTTTTGGACATACTGTACCATGACTTTTTTTCGACATACTATACTATGACTTTTTTTTTGACATACTATACTATGACTTTTTTGTTCAACCTACTATATGATGACTTTTTTTGACACACTATACTATGACTTTTTCCGACATACTAAACTATGACTTTTTTGGACATAATTTATTATGACTTTTTTGTTTGACTTACTGTACTATGACTTAATTTTTTAGACATGACTTTTTTTCGGTACACTGTATTTTGACTTTCATTTTTTCGTCATAGTATACCATGACTTTTTTAAAATTTAGACATACTATACTATGACTTTTTCGACATATACTATGACTTTTTTCGACATACTATACTATGACTTTTTTTTCGACATACTATACTATGACTTTTTTCGAAATGCTATACTATGACTTTTTCCAACATTCTCTTCTATGACTTCTTTGACATACTATACTATGACTTTTTTTGACATACTATACTATGACTTTTTTTGACATACTATACTATGACTTCTTTCGAGATACTATACGACTTTTTTGGACATACTGTACCATGACTTTTTTCGACATACTATACTATGATTTTTTTTGACATACTATACTATGACTTTTTTGTTCGACCTACTATATGATGACTTTTTTTGACATACTATACTATGAATTTTTTTGACATACTAAACTATGACTTTTTCCGACATACTAAACTATGACTTTTTTGGACATAATTTATTATGACTTTTTTGTTTGACTTACTGTACTATGACTTAATTTTCTTGACATGACTTTTTTTCGGTACACTGTATTTTGACTTTCATTTTTTCGTCATAGTATACCATGATTTTTTTAAAATTTAGACATACTATACTATGACTTTTTCGACATATTATACTATGACTTTTTTCGAAATGCTATACTATGACTTTTTCCAACATTGTCTTCTATGGCTTTTTTGACATACTATACTATGACTTTTTTTTCACATACTATACTATGACTTTTTTGTTTGACTTACTATACTATTACTTAATTTGCTTGACATGACTTTTTTCGACATACTATACTATGACTTTTTTCGGCATACTATACTATGACTTTTTCGGACATAATTTACTATGACTTTTTTGTTTGACTTACTGTACTATGACTTAATTTTCTTGACATGACTTTTTCGGCATACTGTACTTTGACTTTTTTATTTTTTGACAGTATACCATGACTTTTTTAAAATTTAGACATACTATACTATGACTTTTTTGACATACTATACTATGACTTTCTTTGACATACTATAGTATGACTATTTGGTTCGACCTACTATACTATGACTTTTGTGTTCGACCTTCTCTTTTTTCGACATACTATAATACGACTTTTTTTGACAAACTATACTATGATTTTTTCGGACATTCTATACTATGGCTTTTTTACATACTATACTATGACTTTTTTCAACATACTATACTATGACTTTCTTTGACATACTATACTATGACTTTTTTCGACATGCTATACTATGACTTTTTCCAACATTCTCTTCTATGACTTTTTTGACATACTATACTATGACTTTTTTTTCACATACTATACTATGACTTTTTTTTTCACATACTATACTATGACTTTTTTGTTCGACCTACTATACTATTACTTAATTTTCTTGACATGACTTTTTTTGACATACTATACTATGACTTTTTCGGACATTCTATGCTATGACTTTTTCAGACATAATTTACTCTGACTTTTTTGTTTGACTTACTGTACTATGACTTAATATTCTTGACATTACTTTTTTTCGGTACACTGTACTTTGACTTTTTCATTTTTTCCTCATAGTATACCATGACTTTTTAAAAATTTAGACATACTATCCTATTACTTTTTTTTCGACATACTATACTATGACTTTTTTCGAAATGCTATACTATAATTTTTTTGACATACTATTCTATGACTTTTTTGAAATGCTATACTGTGACTTTTTTCGACATAATGTACTATGACTTTTTTTCGACATACTACTATGACTTTTTTGGACATACTTTACCATGATTTTTTCGATATACTATACTATGACTTTTCTGATATACTATACTATGACTTTTTTTGACATACTGTACTATGACTTTTTTGTTTGACCTACTATACTATGACTTAATTTTCTTGACATGACTTTTTCGACATACTGTACTATGACTTTTTGACATACTATAATACGACTTTTTTTGACGAACTATACTATGACTTTTTCGGACATTCTATAATATGATTTTTTTTTTTTACATACTATACTGTCACTTTTTTACATACTATACTATGACTTTTTTCAACCTACTATACTATGACTTTTTTGACATACTATACTGACTTTTTTCGACATACCATACTATGACTTTTTTTTTTCCACCTACTATACTATTACTTAATTTGCTTGACATGACTTTTATCAACACACTATACTATGACTTTTTTTGACATACTATACTATGAAATTTTTGACATACTATGCTATCATTTCTTTCGACATACTATACTATGACTTTTTTACATACTGTAATATGACTTTTTTCGACATACTATACTAGGATTTTTTTCGACATACTATACTATGACTTTTTTGGACATAATTTACTATGACTTTTTTGGACATAATTTACTATGACTTTTTTTTTGACTTACTGTACTATGACTTAATTTTCTTGACATGACTTTTTTTCGGTATACTGTACTTTGACTTTTTTATATTTCTGACAGTATACCATGACTTTTTTAAAATTTAGACATACTATACTATGACATTTTTTTGACATACTATACTATGACTTTCTTTGACATACTATACTATGACTTTTTTGTTCGACCTACTATACTATGACTTTTGTGTTCGACCTTCTCTTTTTTCGACATACTATAATACGACTTTTTTTGACAAACTATACTATGATTTTTTTCGGACATTCTATACTATGGCTTTTTTACATACTATACTATGACTTTTTTCAACATACTATACTAGGACTTTTTTCGACATACTGTACTATGACTTTCTTTGACATACTATACTATGACTTTTTTCGACATGCTGTACTATGACTTTTATCGACATACTATACTATGACTTTTTTTTTTTTTACATACCATACTATGACTTTTTTGGTCAACCTACTATACTATTACTTAATTTGCTTGACGACTTTTATCGACATACTATACTAAGACTTTTTTCGACATACTATACTAAGACTTTTTTGACATACCATACTATGACTTTTTCGGACATAATTTTACTATGACTTTTTTGTTTGACTTACTGTACTATGACTTAATTTTCTTGACATGACTTTTTTTCGGTATACTGTACTTTGACTATTTCATTTTTTCGTCATAGTATACCATGACTTTTTTAAAATTTAGACATACTATACTGACTTAATTTTCTTGACATGACTTTTTTCGACATACTGTACTACGACTTTTTTTTGACATACTGTACTATGACTTTTTGACATACTATAATACGACTTTTTTTGACAAACTATACTACGACTTTTTCAGACATTCTATACTGATTTTTTTTTTTACATACTAAACTGTCACCTTTTTTACACACTATACTATGACTTTTTTCATCATACTATACTATGACTTTTTTGACATACTATACTGACTTTTTTCGACATACCATACTATACTTTTTTTTCCCTTATTATATTATTTATTTTTAATTTTTTATAAACATATAATATATTTTTTTAAAAAATAAATATTTTTTTATTATTTTTTTTTTTAAATTTTTTTTTTTTTTTGACTTTTTTTCGACATACCATACTATGACTTTTTTTGTTTGACCTACTATACTATTACTTAATTTGCTTCACATGACTTTTATCGACATACTATACTATGAATTTTTTTGACATACTATACTATCACTTCATTCGACATACTGTACTATAACTTTTTTCGACATACTATACTATGATTTTTTTCTATACCATTATTTTTTTTGACATACTCAACTATTAATTTTCAGTATTATACTGTGACTTTTTTCTTGAATTTTTTCAACTACCATACTAAGACTTCATTTTGGACATACTGTACCATGAATCTTTTGACACTTGTTTGACCTACTATAGTGTGATTTTATTTTCTTGACATGACTTTTTTCCAACATACTGTACTATGAGTTTTTCATTTTTTCGACATAGTATACTAAAAGAAATGTAGACATACTATACTAATACTTTTTGGATGTACTATATCATGATTTTTTTCTCAATATACTAAACTATTAGGGTTGTTTTGACGTAGTATACTCTGACTTTTTTCATGAATTTTTTCAACTACTACTACTACTAAGACTTTATTTTTGACATACTGTACTATGAATTTTTTGACATACTTTTTAAAACTTTGACATACTTTGCAACATATTATACTATAACATTTTTTCAACATGCTATGGTCTTTTTTCCATATACTATAACCTTTTTAAATTTTGTACAACATACTACACCATGACTTTCTGACATGCTTTAATATGGCTTTTTCATGACTTTTCAAAATGTTATAGTTTAAAAAAAGGACATAGTGTACTATGACTTTATGACTTTTTTCAAAATACTACACTGACTTTCTCTTTTTGACAGACCATGCTATGTCTTTTTCCCCCCACATAGTATACTAGGATATTTTTATGTGTGTTTTTATGACACACTAATGACCTTGAGATAATTTCTTCAAATTTTGCACAATGTCAACTTGGACTGGATGAGCTCATTAGAATCTGGTTGTCAAAGGCCACTGTCACTTCACAAAACACATTTTTAACATTTTTAATAATTCATCAGTTGATGACAATTTTACACCAATGTCTGGAACTCTATGACACAGAAGAATAAGTTATATCAGGCTAAACAAACAACAATTTAGTATTTTCATGGGTTTTGTTTTCAATAAGAAAGATTTACGATATTGTCAATCTTATTTTTAAAACTAGAACATTGAAAAGCATTTACATCATACCTTGCCATTGCATCCTGTTCAGTGGTATGAAAATATATCTTAGCACTAACTGTCACGTTTCTGCCTGAATTAGTCACTTATAGAAAGTCTTACAGTTTGTTCCAATTCAGTCTTCTCCAAAGAGTCAATTGGTCCAAATCAAATTGTGTTTTAATGATCTGAAATACAAGAACTGGCACTGAGCTGGAGCAACTGTCCACTGGCTGTCATGCTTTTTGTGTTGACTTTGTTTTGTGAAGCTGTGAGTAAGACTAGTCTCTGTCCCTTTTTGCTTCTCCCCTCTCCCTGCATTACGTCCCTCTGAATTAGCTCCAAGGCAATGGTATGTACTAACACTTAACGCTACGCCTCATCTATTCTGCTGCTGAGATTCAGCACAAGGGCAAATGAGGAACATGGTATTTGCTAGTTTTCTGTCCCACGTAAGAACGCACCATTGGCTTTACTCGAGACAAAAGTACCGTTTATTTATCTGTTGAATGAAAAAGTATAAGTTTACTTTCTCATTTGCCCTTTTTCTGCACATAGACTAGCAGTGATGGTCAGAGTTTCCTTCTTGTGGTGTCAGTCAACTCTGTCAAGAACATACTGTGTTTCTGTTTAGTCATATTTCAGTTATTTATGTCCATTTCCATTAGTTTGTTTCATTGTGTGTGTTCATTCATAGAGATCATTTAAAAAAAAAAAATTCAAGACTGGGTCAACACTAATGATCGAAGGTATAAAAAGGCAACATTTAGTTGATTCCCATTTCTCGTAGCTCTCTCTCTCTCTCCCTCCCTGTTCTGATTGGTGTTATTAGAGCTTCAATGGTACCCAAGTCTATCAAACTGATGGTCTGTCTGTTTTGCCAGAGGACAGCTCTAGATAAGAAGACCCTCCAACTCACCACCCATCGTCGTCCACGGCCTCAAACAGTGCCATGTCCACCATCGTCAACTGGCAAGAAAGTCCCATCTGCCCTTCCAGTCAAACCAGCCTCGCCAACAAAGTCAGGACCAGCTTCTGCAACCAAACAGGCATCACGCACCAAAGAACGAAAACCTGCTACGCTGGCATCACCCACCAAGACTACTCGCCTCAAGGCAACCAAGACCGATGCGACTGTAGTGCCTGATGCTACATCCACCTCTAATGCTCCCTGCTCTCATTCCCCAACTGACGGTGTTGATTTCCCTCCTTCTGCTCCAGTAAATTTGCTTCATTTATCCCCTTCACCCTCTGCTGAAATCACCTCTTTGCCTGTGTCCTCCGATCCTGAAATAGGAACATCACCCTCCGCCGCTCCCTGCTTTTCTCTTGAAACTCCCTCACCTTCTGGTCCTCCTGCTGTTTTCACCTGCAACACTCCCTCTACACCCGTCTCCTGCACTTCCCCATCATCTCCCACCAAACCAGCCTCTCTTTCTCCCTCTTCTCCCACCCAACTAGCCCCTTCTTCATCTCCTTCCAAAGAGGCAACATCCCCATCTTCCTCTCCCACAAAACAAGCTTCCCTCTCTCCAGGCTCTCCCATCAAACCGGTCATATTCTTCCCTTTCTCTTCCCCAACCAAACAAGACCCTCCCTCCCCATCTCCCATCCATCCCACCCTGTTTCCCTCTCCTCCCTCTACACCTCCCAGATCCACAACTCCACCCTCTCCCACTGGCCCTCTGTCTTTGAGCCCTCAACCTGGTGATGAGCTAATGGAAAAGATTTAAATGGCAATTTTGTTGCCAATTTCATCCCTCATTCCTTGTCTTTACATGTATGTGCCAGAAAACATGGGTTGAGGAGGCTAGTACTCCACCTCAAGCATTTCCAGTAGCTGTAAACTGAGCCAGTAACCGCTGTGTCCATATTTTTCTCTCTTAAATCACTCATTTTCAGAGGCTGAGGATACAAGGCTTTTTCTGAGAGATTGTCGATTGTATATATGTTTGTATTTATTAATGGAGGATGTGGAGAAAGGGAAATGAACCGAATAAGTCTCTGTTCTGAGTGGTTTGTCTTTAGAAGTCATGCATTAGTATATCACATTAATGTGATTTTTTTTTTTATTTATTATCCCATTTTGTCTGCCTGTGGCTCTTTTGTTAGTTAAAGGTTAAATAGTTATTCATGACTCACAGAGACCATTGTGAACTCATTGTTTTAGCGGAGACACATTAGGTCCATAATACATTAAAGTATTTCAGCATATCAAACACCTGAACTTGCTAGCCTAGCTACCTGTAGTGTAGTCATCCCTATGGTAACCGCAAGTTTACTGTTAAACTTAACATTTCTCTTAACTGTTACTATATACAGTGGGCTGACAAAATAAAGTACCAAGTAGCTAATAAGGAGCGAGGCCATGCTTTGTTAAACAGCTTCAGCTCTACTTGGAGATTCTATGCGTTTGTGCACCTTTAAATGCATGTAAAAGTGGTAATAATCAGTTTAAGCCGATGAAACAGCTGTTCATTCGGTTTAAATCTTCATCCAAATTACAAAAAAGTGTTCCTTCAGTTACCTGTACTGCAGTGGTTCCCAACCTTTTTGGCTTGAGACCCCTTAAACAATACATTGTCTATTTCAGACGCCTTGCTATGATATTCTTTGCACTGAGGCCATTTCAACCAAAGATCCAGTTGTTTTTCTTTAAACACATTTAGGGGCCTAAAGATACAAAAACTGACCCTTTACCATGATTTGCCTATGTATCTGCCATTGCAATTAAGTCAGCTTGATAGATTATTTTGTGCACCCACTGTAGCTGACAGACATGCTGACACATTCATCCACTTACATTAGTGTTTGTATGTATTATTTGATGTGAACACTGTAGTTGTACATAGTGTGAGGAACCTTAGTTGTCCACCTGAAACTTGAAGTTTGTTTTTGCCTGAGTGTCTGAGCAGTTAATGGCCCTCAAAGTCATAAATTAATAACTGCTGTACATAAAAATAGAGAAATTAGATCCAGCAGACATGAAACCAAATTGCAGGTTTGTTTCTGATGAACAGGAATTTTCATAACTAAACTGCTTTCTGCTGCTACTTCAGTGCTGCACAGAGAAGACACATAAACTCATTCACCCGTTGATATTGTTCCCACTGATAGCGCGACACTGTGCATTGCATGAAACTAGTCAACACTGTTCCTTTAAAACACGCAAGCAATGTTTTTAATCTGTTGGATTTATATGAATGAATGTGTTTGTGCCTGACCACTAGCTAACAGCTCATAACTTAATGATGCCTTTATTAAAACCAACTGGGCTGAAGAATGGGGTTCCAAGTTATGCATCCTAAAAATAAGTTAAAAGTGATTTGTATTTATTTTGTACCCGTTTTAAACTCAGCATTTATCCTGGCTGGTGTTCGTAGGGCGACCCCACCATGCCTCTTTACCTCTTCAGGACTCTCAGCAGCATGCATTCTCCATTCCCACTTCCTGCCTCCAATTAAAGACAAAACTCTCACATAAACAAAGGCAAGTTGGTACATGTGTCATTTGAGCTTCCTCTTATGTATATGTAGTTAAAAGTAGACTTTCATATGCAGTTTGTAAAGGGAAATTTGTATGAAAAGACAGGTTTTAAAGCAGGTTTATCATCTGTGTCAAACTGGAGCATTGGTTTTTATTAAGCATATAGTGGCTGCTTTAATGTCCTACTGTTTTTAATCAGAAGAACAATAAAAATGCAATAAAGACTACAAAACTTTATTTGTGCAGGTGTGTCTATGACTGATGTAGGCCATGACAGCGTGCTAATGCAGTCATAGTTATTCCTACTGAGATATACAATTATGAGTCTGTAATAGTAATAATACCATTTTGTCAGAACTTAGCCTGTAAACACTGGGACTGCAAAAAAACTGTTTGATTGTTGATCTACAACAGTAAGTATGCCAAAAATAAGTAAAAAAAAATGTCAAACTATGTCATGAAAACTCACATTAAAGTCATAGTATAGTATGTCTAAAAAAAAGTTAAAAAGTCATAGCATAGAATGTTGAAGGGTTTTTTTTAAAGTCACAGTATAGTATGCAGATTAATATATATTAAACAGTTCTAGTAATGTTGAAAAAATACCATAGTATACTCTACAGTCTATAAAAAAGTCATAGTATAGTATGCCAGAAAAAAGTCTGAGAAGTCCATGTTGAAAAAAATAATTGTATAGCAGAGTATGTCAAAAAAGTCATAGTATAGTTTGTCGAAAAAAGTCTTAGTACAATATGTCGAAAAAAAGTCATAATAGAGGATGTCGAAAAAGTCAGTACAGTATGTCGAAAAAAGTCATAATACGGTATGTCGAAAAAAGTCATAGTATAATATGTAGAAAAAGTCATAATAGAGGATGTCGAAAAAGGTATGTCGAAAAAAGTCATAGTATAGTATGTCGAAAAAGTCATAGTACAGTATGTCAAAAAAAAAAAAAAAAAAAAAAACAAAAAAGTCATAGTACGGTATGTCGAAAAAAGTCATAGTATAGTATTTCGGAAAAAGTCATAGTACAGCATGTCAAAAAAGTCATAGTACAGGATGTCGAAAAAAACTCATGGTATAGTATGTCAAAAAAAGTATGTCCAAAAGTCATAGAATGTTGAAAAAGTCATAGTATGTTGAAAAAGTCATAGTATAGTATATTGAAGACAAGATTCATATGATTATATGTCAAAAAAAAGTCAGTGTAGTATGACAAAAAAAGTCATAGTGTCGTATGTTAAAAAAGTCACAGTATAGTATGTCCAAAAAAAGTCAATGTATAGCACGTCGAAAAAAGTCATAGTATAGTATGTCGAAAAATGTTATAGTACAGTATGTCGAAAAAAGTCATAGTATAGGATGTCAAAAAACAGTCATAGTATAGTATGTCAAAAAAGTCATAGTATAGTATGTCGAAAAAGTCATAGTATATTATGTCGAAAAAAATTCATAGTATAGTATGTCAAAAAGAAGTCATAGTACAGTATGTCGAAAAAAGTCATAGTACAGTATGTATAAAAAGGTATAGTATGTCGAAAAAGTCAGAGTACAGTATGTCGGAAAAAGTCATAATATAGTATGTCGAAAAAAGTCATAATACAGTATGTCGAAAAAAGTCATAGTATTGTATGTAAAAAAAAAAAGTCATAGTGTTGTATGTCGAAAAAAGTCATAGTCCAGTATGTCGAAAAAAGGAATAGTATAGTATGTCTGAAAAAGTCATACAATAGTATGTCGAAAAAAATCATAATTTAGATTGTCGAAAAAAGTCATATTATAGTATGTAAAAAAGGCATAGGAGATGTAGTATGTCGAAAAAAAGTCATAGTACAGTATGTCGAAAAAAGTCCGAGTACAGTATGTCGAAAAAAGTCATAGTATAGTACGTCGAAAAAAGTCAGTATAGTATGTCAAAAAAAGTCTGAGTATAGTATGTCGAAAAGAAGTCATAGTATAGTGTGTCGGAAAAAGTCATAGTATAGAATGTTGAAAAAAGCCATAGTATAGTATGTCGAAAAACTCATAATATAGTATGTCGAAAAAAGTCATATTATAGTATGTAAAAAAGGCAGAGTATAGTATGTCGAAAAAAAGTCATAGTATAGTATGTTGAAAAAAATCATAGCATAGTATGTCGAAAAATGTCATAGTACAGTATGTCGAAAAAAGTCATAGTACAGTATGTCGAAAAGTGTCATAGTACAGTATGTCGAAAAAAGTCAGTACAGTATGTCGAAAAAAGTCATAGTATAGTATGTCGAAAAAGTCATAGTATAGTATTTAAAAAAAGTATGTCAAGTCAAAAAAACTCATAGTATAGTATGTCAAAAAAACTCATGGTATAGTATGTCAAAAAAAGTCATAGTATAGTATATTGAAGACAAAATTTATAGGATTGTATGTCAAAAAAAAGTCAGTGTAGTATGACAAAAAAGTCATAGTACAGTATGTCGAAAAAAGTCATAGTATAGGATGTGAAAAAACAGTCATAGCATAGTATGTCAAAAAAGTCAGTATAGTATGTCGAAAAAAGTCATAGTATAGTATGTCAAAAAAAGTCATAGTATAGTATGTCAAAAAAACTCATGGTATAGTATGTCAAAAAAAGTCATGGTACAGTATGTCGAAAAAACTCATAGTATAGTATGTCAAAAAAACTCATGGTATAGTATGTCAAAAAAAGTCATGGTATAGTATATTGAAGACAAAATTTATAGGATTGTATGTCAAAAAAAAGTCAGTGTAGTATGACAAAAAAGTCACAGTATAGTATGTCGAAAAAAGTCATAGTACAGTATGTCGAAAAAAAAAAAAAAGTAATAGTATAGTATGTCGAAAAAAGTCATAGTATAGTATGTCGAAAAAAGTCATAGTACACTATGTCGAAAAAAGTCATGGTATAGTATGTCAAAAAAGTCATAGTACAAAAAAAGATAGTATGTCGAAAAAACTCATGGTATAGTATGTCAAAAAGTGTCCAAAAGTCATAGTATGTTGAAACAAGTCATAGTATAGTATATTGAAGACAAGATTCATATGATTGTATGTCAAACAAAAAGTCAGAGTATAGTATGTCGAAAAAAGTCATAGTTTAGTATGTCAACAAAACAGAGTATAGTATGTCGAAAAAAAGTCATAGTATAGCATGTCGAAAAAAGTCATAGTACAGCATGTAGAAAAAAGAAATAGTATAGTATGTCGAAAAAAGTCAGTGTATGGCGAAAAAGTCATAGTATAGTATGTCTGAAAAAGTCATATAATAGTATGTCGAAAAAAAGTCATAGTATAGTATGTCGAAAAATTCATAGTATAGTATGTCTGAAAAAGTCATACAATAGTATGTCGAAAAAAAGTCATAGTATAGTATGTCGAAAAAAGTCATAATATAGTATGTTGAAAAAAGTCATATTATAGTATGTAAAAAAGGTATAGTATAGTATGTCGAAAAAAAGTCATAGTATAGTATGTCGAAAAATATAGTATAGTATGTTGAAAAAAGTCATAGTATAGTACGTCGAAAAAAGTCATAATATAGTACGTAGAAAAAAGTCATAGTATAGTATGTCGAAAAAAAGTCAGTATAGTATGTCAAAAAAAGTCATAGTACAGTATGTCCAAAAAAGTCATAACATAGTATGTCCAAAAAAGTCAGTATAGTATGTCAAAAAAAGTCATAGTATAGTATGTCAAAAAAAGTCATCGTATAGTATGTCGAAAAAACTCATAGTATAGTATGTCGAAAAAAGTAATAGTATAGTATGTCTGAAAAAGTCATACAATAGTATGTCTAAAAAAATCATAATATAGTATGTCGAAAAAAATCATAATATAGTATGTCGAAAAAAGTCATATTATAGTATGTAAAAAAGGCATAGAGTAGTATGTCGAAAAAAAGTCATAGTACAGTATGTCGAAAAAAGTCATAGTATAGTACCTCGAAAAAACTCATAGTACAGTATGTCGAAAAAAGTCCGAGTACAGTATGTCGAAAAAAGTCATAGTATAGTACGTCGAAAAAAGTCAGTATAGTATGTCAAAAAAAGTCTGAGCATAGTATGTCGAAAAGAAGTCATAGTATAGTGTGTCGAAAAAGGTCTTAGTATAGTATGTCGGAAAAAGTCATAGTATAGAATGTCGAAAAAAGCCATAGTATAGTATGTCGAAAAACTCATAATATAGTATGACGAAAAAAGTCATATTATAGTATGTAAAAAAGGCATAGTATAGTATGTCGAAAAAAAAGTCATAGTATAGTATGTCGAAAAAAATCATAGCATAGTATGTCGAAAAATGTCATAGTACAGTATGTCGAAAAAAGTCATAGTACAGTATGTCGAAAAAAATCATAGCATAGTATGTCGAAAAATGTCATAGTACAGTATGTCGAAAAAAGTCATAGTACAGTATGTCGAAAAAAGTCATAGGATAGTATGTCGAAAAAACTCATGGTATAGTATGTCAAAAAAGTCATAGTACAGGATGTCGAAAAAACTCATGGTAAAGTATGTCAAAAACAGTGTCCAAAAGTCATAGTATGTTGAAACAAGTCATAGTATAGTATATTGAAGAAAAGATTCATATGATTGTATGTCAAACAAAAAGTAAGAGTATAGTATGTGAAAAAAGTCATAGTTTAGTATGTCAACAAAACAGAGTACAGTATGTCGAAAAAAAGTCATAGTATAGCATGTCGAAAAAAGTCATAGTACAGCATGTAGAAAAAAGAAATAGTATAGTATGTCGAAAAAAGTCAGTGTATGGCGAAAAAGTCATAGTATAGTATGTCTGAAAAAGTCATACAATAGTATGTCGAAAAAAGTCATAGTATAGTATGTTGAAAAATTCATAGTATAGTATGTCGAAAAAAAGTCATAATATAGTATGTCGAAAAATATAGTATAGTATGTCGAAAAAAGTCATAGTACAGTATGTCGAAAAAAGTCGTAGTACAGTATGTCGAAAAAAGTCATAGTATAGTGTGTCGTAAAAAGTCTTAGTATAGTATGTCGGAAAAAGTCATAGTATAGAATGTCGAAAAAAGCCATAGTATAGTATGCCGAAATAAGTCACAATATAGTATGTCGAAAAAAGTCATAGTATAGTATGTCGAAAAAAAGTCAGTATAGTATGTCAAAAAAAGTCATAGTACAGTATGTCCAAAAAAGTCATAGTACAGTATGTCCAAAAAAGTCAAGTGTAGTATGTCAAAAATAGTCATAGTATAGTATGTCAAAAAAAGTCATAGTATAGTATGTCCAAAAAAGTCATAGTATAGTATGTCGAAAAAAGTCATAGCATAGTATGTCCAAAAAAGTCATAGTATAGTATGTCTGAAAAAGTCATACAATAGTATGTCGAAAAAAAGTCATAGTATAGTATGTCGAAAAAAGTCATAATATAGTATGTTGAAAAAAGTCATATTATAGTATGTAAAAAAGGCATAGTATAGTATGTCGAAAAAAAGTCATAGTATAGTATGTCGAAAAATATAGTATAGTATGTTGAAAAAAGTCATAGTATAGTACGTCGAAAAAAGTCATAATATAGTACGTAGAAAAAAGTCATAGTATAGTATGTCGAAAAAAGTCATAGTATAGTTTGTCGAAATAAGTCACAATATAGTATGTCGAAAAAAGTCATAGTATAGTATGTCGAAAAAAAGTCAGTATAGTATGTCAAAAAAAGTCATAGTACAGTATGTCCAAAAAAGTCATAACATAGTATGTCCAAAAAAGTCAAGTGTAGTATGTCAAAAAAAGTCATAGTATAGTATGTCAAAAAAAGTCATCGTATAGTATGTCGAAAAAAACTCATAGTATAGTATGTCGAAAAAAGTAATAGTATAGTATGTCTGAAAAAGTCATAGCACAGTATGTCAAAAAAAGTCAGTGTCGTATGATGATAAAAGTCATGTATAGTATGTCGAAAAAAGTCAAAACATAGTATGTCGAAAAAAAGTCATAATATAGTATGTCGAAAAAAGTCATAGTATGTAAAAAAGGCATAGTATAGCATTTCAAAAAAGTCATAGTATAGTATGTCGAAAAAAGTCATGGTATAGTATGCCCAAAAAAGTCATAGCACAGTATGTCCAAAAAGTCATAGTATAGTATGTCGAAAAAAGTCATAGTATATTATGTCGAAAAAAAAAAAATTCATAGTATAGTATGTCGAAAAAAAGTCATAGTACAGTATGTCGAAAAAAGTCATAGTACAGTATGTATAAAAAGGTATAGTAAGTTGAAAAAAGTCATAGTATAGTATGTCGAAAAAAGTCATAGTACAGTATGTCAAAAAAAGTCAGTGTCGTATGATGAAAAAAGTCATGCATAGTATGTCGAAAAAAGTCAAAACATAGTATGTCGAAAAAAGTCATAGTATAGTATGTCGAAAAAAGTCATAGTATGTAAAAAAGGCATAGTATAGTATTTCAAAAAAGTCATAGTATAGTATGTCGAAAAAAGTCATAGTATAGTATGCCCAAAAAAGTCATAGCACAGTATGTCCAAAAAGTCATAGTATAGTATGTCGAAAAAAGTCATAGTATAGTATGTCGAAAAAAGTATAGTATATTATTGAAAAAAATTCATAGTATAGTATGTCGAAAAAAAGTCATAGTACATTATGTCGAAAAAAGTCATAGTACAGTATGTATAAAAAGGTATAGTATGTCGAAAAAAGTCATAGTATAGTGTCGAAAAAAGTCATAGCATAGTATGTCCAAAAAATCATAGTATAGTATTTCGAAAAAAGTCATAGTATAGTATGTCGAAAAAAATCATAGTATAGTATGTCGAAAAAAGTCATAGTATAGTACGTCGAAAAAAGTCAGTACAGTATGTCAAAAAAAGTCTTAGTATAGTATGTCGAAAAGAAGTCATAGTATAGTGTGTCGAAAAAAGTCTTAGTATAGTATGTCGGAAAAAGTCATAGTATAGTATGTCCAAAAAAACCTTAGTATAGTATGTCGAAAAAAGTCATAGTATAGTATTTTGAAAAAAAGTCATAGTATAGTATTTCGAAAAAAGTCATAGTATAGTATGTCCAAAAAAATCATAGTATAGTATGTCGAAAAAAGTCATAGTATAGTATGTCGAAAAAAAAGGCATAGTATAGTATGTCGAAAAAAAAGTTATACAACAGTATGTCGAAAAAAGTCATAGTACAGTATGTCGAAAAAAGTCATAGTACAGTATGTCAAAAAAAGTAAGTGTCGTATGATGAAAAAAGTCATGCATAGTATGTCGAAAAAAGTCAAGACATAGTATGTCGAAAAAAGTCAAGACATAGTATGTCGAAAAAAGTCATAGTATAGTATGTCAAAAAAAAGTCATAGTATAGTATGTCCAAAAAAGTCATAGCGCAGTATGTCCAAAAAGTCATGGTATAGTATGTCCAAAAAAGTCATAGTATAGTATGTTCAAAAAAGTCATAGTATAGTACGTCAAAAAAAGTCAGTACAGTATGTCAAAAAAAGTCTTCGTATAGTATGTCGAAAAGAAGTCATAGTATAGTGTGTCGAAAAAAGTCTTAGTATAGTATGTCGGAAAAAGTCATAGTATAGTATGTCCAAAAAAATCTTAGTATAGTATGTCGAAAAAAGTCATAGTATAGTATTTTGAAAAAAAGTCATAGTATAGTATGTCGAAAAAGTCATAGTGTCGTATGATGAAAAAAGTCATGTGTAGTATGTCGAAAAAAAGGCATAGTATAGTATGTCGAAAAAAAAAGGCATAGCATAGTATGTCCAAAAAAATTATAGTATAGTATGTTAAAAAATTCATAGTATAGTATGTCGAAAAAAAAAGTAATAAAAAAAAAAGTCATAGTATAGTATGTATAAAAAGGCATAGTATAGTATGTCGAAAAAAGTCATAGTATAGTATGTCGAAAAAAGTCATAGTATAGTATGTCGAAAAAAAGTCATAGTATAGTATGTCGAAAAAAGTCATAGTACAGTATGTATAAAAAGGTATAGTATGTCGAAAAAAGTCATAGTATAGTGTCGAAAAAAAGTCATAGCATAGTATGTCAAAAAAAAGTCATAGTATAGTATTTGAAAAAAGTCATAGTATAGTATGTCCAAAAAAATCATAGTATAGTATGTCGAAAAAAGTCATAGTATAGTACGTCGAAAAAAGTCAGTACAGTATGTCAAAAAAAGTCTTAGTATAGTATGTCGAAAAGAAGTCATAGTATAGTGTGTCGAAAAAAGTCTTAGTATAGTATGTCGGAAAAAGTCATAGTATAGTATGTCCAAAAAAATCATAGTATAGTATGTCGAAAAAAGTCATAGTATAGTATTTTGAAAAAAAGTCATAGTATAGTATTTCGAAAAAAGTCATAGTATAGTATGTCGAAAAAAATCATAGTATAGTATGTCGAAAAAAGTCATAGTATAGTATGTCGAAAAAAAAACATAGTATAGTATGTCGAAAAAAGTCATAGTATAGTACGTTCGAAAAAAGTCAGTACAGTATGTCAAAAAAAAGTCTTAGTATAGTATGTCGAAAAGAAGTCATAGTATAGTGTGTCGAAAAAAGTCTTAGTATAGTATGTCGGAAAAAGTCATAGTATAGTATGTCCAAAAAAACCTTAGTATAGTATGTCGAAAAAAGTCATAGTATAGTATGTCGAAAAAAGTCATAGTACAGTATGTCAAAAAGTAAAGTATGTCAAAAAAAGTAAGTGTAGTATGATGAAAAAAGTCATGCATAGTATGTCGAAAAAAGTCAAGACATAGTATGTCGAAAAAAGTCAAGACATAGTATGTCGAAAAAAGTCATAGTATAGTATGTCAAAAAAAAGTCATAGTATAGTATGTCCAAAAAAGTCATAGCGCAGTATGTCCAAAAAGTCATGGTATAGTATGTCCAAAAAAGTCATAGTATAGTATGTCGAAAAAAGTCATAGTATAGTACGTCGAAAAAAGTCAGTACAGTATGTCAAAAAAAAGTCTTCGTATAGTATGTCGAAAAGAAGTCATAGTATAGTGTGTCGAAAAAAGTCTTAGTATAGTATGTCGGAAAAAGTCATAGTATAGTATGTCCAAAAAAACCTTAGTATAGTATGTCGAAAAAAGTCATAGTATAGTATTTTGAAAAAAAAGTCATAGTATAGTATGTCGAAAAAGTCATAGTGTCGTATGATGAAAAAAGTCATGTGTAGTATGTCGAAAAAAAGGCATAGTATAGTATGTCGAAAAAAAAAGGCATAGCATAGTATGTCCAAAAAAATTATAGTATAGTATGTTAAAAAATTCATAGTATAGTATGTCGAAAAAAAGTCATAGTATAGTATGTATAAAAAGGCATAGTATAGTATGTCGAAAAAAGTCATAGTATAGTATGTATAAAAAGTTACAGTACGTCGAAAAAAGTCATAGTATAGTATGTTGAAAAAAAGGCATAGTATAGTATGTCGAAAAAAGTTATACTACAGTATGTCGAAAAAAGACATAGCATAGTATGTCCAAAAAATCATAGTATAGTATGTTAAAAAAAGTCATAGTATAGTATGTTAAAAAAAAAGTCATAGTATAGTATTTCGAAAAAAGTCATAGTATAGTATGTCCAAAAAAATCATAGTATAGTATGTCGAAAAAAGTCATAGTATAGTATGTCGAAAAAAAGGCATAGTATAGTATGTCGAAAAAAGTTATACAACAGTATGTCGAAAAAAGTCATAGTACAGTATGTCGAAAAAAGTCATAGTACAGTATGTCAAAAAAAGTAAGTGTCGTATGATGAAAAAAGTCATGCATAGTATGTCGAAAAAAGTCAAAACATAGTATGTCGAAAAAAGTCATAGTATAGTATGTCGAAAAAAAGTCATAGTATAGTATGTCCAAAAAAGTCATAGCACAGTATGTCCAAAAAGTCATGGTATAGTATGTCCAAAAAAGTCATAGTATAGTATGTCGAAAAAAGTCATAGTATAGTATGTCGAAAAAAAGGCATAGTATAGTATGTCGAAAAAAGTTATACTACAGTATGTCGAAAAAAGTCATAGCATAGTATGTCCAAAAAAATCATAATATAGTATGTTAAAAAAGTCATAGTATAGTATGTCGAAAAAAAGTCATTGTATAATATGTCGAAAAAAGTCATAGTATAGTATGTCGAAAAAAGTCATAGTACAGTATGTCGAAAAAAGTCATAGTATAGTATGTCGAAAAAAGTCATAGTGTCGTATGATGAAAAAAAGTCATGTGTAGTATGTCGAAAAAATCATAGTATAGTATGTCGAAAAAAGTCATAGTATAGTATGTCGAAAAAAAGGCATAGTATAGTGTGTCGAAAAAAGTTATACTACAGTATGTCGAAAAAAGGCATAGCATAGTATGTCCAAAAAAATTATAGTATAATATGTTAAAAAAGTCATAGTCATATGTCGAAAAAAGTTATACTACAGTATGTCGAAAAAAGTCATAGCATTGTATGTCCAAAAAATCATAGTATAGTATGTTAAAAAAGTCATAGTATAGTATTTCGAAAAAAGTCATAGTATAGTATGTCCAAAAAAATCATAGTATAGTGTGTCGAAAAAAAGTCATAGTATAGTATGTCGAAAAAAAGTCATAGTATAGTATGTCGAAAAAGTCATAGTGCAGTATGTCGAAAAAAGTCATAGTGTCGTATGATGAAAAAAGTCGTGTGGTATGTCAAAAAAATCATAGTATAGTATGTCGAAAAAAGTCATAGTATAGTATGTCGAAAAAATCATAGTATAGCATGTTAAAAAAGTCATAGTATAATATGTTAAAAAAGTCATAGTATAGTATTTCGAAAAAAGTCATAGTATAGTATGTCCAAAAAAATCATAGTATAGTATGTCGAAAAAGTCATAGTATAGTATGTCGAAAAAAGTTATAGTATAGTATGTTGAAAAAAAGTCATAGTATAGTATGTCGAAAAAAGTTATACAACAGTATGTCGAAAAAAGTCATAGTGTCGTATGATGAAAAAAGTCATGTGTAGTATGTCGAAAAAAATCATAGTATAGTATGTCGAAAAAAAGTCATAGTATAGTATGTCGAAAAAAAGGCATAGTATAGTGTGTTGAAAAAAGTTATACTACAGTATGTCTAAAAAAGGCATAGCATAGTATGTCCAAAAAAATTATAGTATAATATGTTAAAAAAGTCATAGTATAGTATGTCGAAAAAAGTTATACTACAGTATGTCGAAAAAAGTCATAGCATTGTATGTCCAAAAAATCATAGTATAGTATGTTAAAAAAGTCATAGTATAGTATTTCGAAAAAAGTCATAGTATAGTATGTCCAAAAAAATCATAGTATAGTGTGTCGAAAAAAAGTCATAGTATAGTATGTCGAAAAAAAGTCATAGTATAGTATGTCGAAAAAAGTCATAGTATAGTATGTCGAAAAAAGTCATAGTGTCGTATGATGAAAAAAGTCGTGTAGTATGTCGAAAAAATCATAGTATAGTATGTCGAAAAAAGTCATAGTATAGTATGTCGAAAAAATCATAGTATAGTATGTTAAAAAAGTCATAGTATAGTATGTTAAAAAAAGTCATAGTATAGTATTTCGAAAAAAGTCAGAGTATAGTATGTCCAAAAAAATCATAGTATAGTATGTCGAAAAGTCATAGTATAGTATGTCGAAAAAAAGTCATAGTATAGTATGTCGAAAAAAAGTGATAGTATAGTATGTATAAAAAGGCCTAGTATAGTATGTCGAAAAAAAGTTATAGTATAGTATGTTGAAAAAAAGTCATAGTATAGTATGTCGAAAAAAGTTATACAACAGTATGTCGAAAAAAGTCATAGTACAGTATGTCGAAAAAAGTCATAGTATAGTATGTCAAAAAAAGTAAGTGTCGTATGATGAAAAAAGTCATGCATAGTATGTCGAAAAAAGTCATAATATAGTATGTCGAAAAAAGTCATAGTATGTTAAAAAAGGCATAGTATAGTATTTCAAAAAAGTCATAGTATAGTATGTCGAAAAAAAGTCATAGTATAGTATGTCGAAAAAAAGTCATAGCACAGTATGTCCAAAAAGTCATAGTATAGTATGTCGAAAAAAGTCATAGTACAGTATGTCGAAAAAAATTCATAGTATAGTATGTCGAAAAAAAGTCATAGTATATTATGTCGAAAAAAATTCATAGTATAGTATGTCGAAAAAAGTCATAGTACAGTATGTCGAAAAAAGTCATAGTACAGTATGTATAAAAAGGTATAGTATGTCGAAAAAAGTCATAGTATAGTATGTCGAAAAAAGTTATACTACAGTATGTCGAAAAAAGTCATAGCATTGTATGTCCAAAAAATCATAGTATAGTATGTTAAAAAAGTCATAGTATAGTATTTCGAAAAAAGTCATAGTATAGTATGTCCAAAAAAATCATAGTATAGTATGTCGAAAAAAGTCATAGTATAGTATGTCGAAAAAAAGTCATAGTATAGTATGTCGAAAAAAAGTGATAGTATAGTATGTATAAAAAGGCCTAGTATAGTATGTCGAAAAAAGTTATAGTATAGTATGTTGAAAAAAAGTCATAGTATAGTATGTCGAAAAAAGTTATACAACAGTATGTCGAAAAAAGTCATAGTACAGTATGTCGAAAAAAGTCATAGTATAGTATGTCAAAAAAAGTAAGTGTCGTATGATGAAAAAAGTCATGCATAGTATGTCGAAAAAAGTCATAATATAGTATGTCGAAAAAAGTCATAGTATGTTAAAAAAGGCATAGTATAGTATTTCAAAAAAGTCATAGTATAGTATGTCGAAAAAAAGTCATAGTATAGTATGTCGAAAAAAAGTCATAGCACAGTATGTCCAAAAAGTCATAGTATAGTATGTCGAAAAAAGTCATAGTACAGTATGTCGAAAAAAATTCATAGTATAGTATGTCGAAAAAAGTCATAGTATATTATGTCGAAAAAAATTCATAGTATAGTATGTCGAAAAAAGTCATAGTACAGTATGTCGAAAAAAGTCATAGTACAGTATGTATAAAAAGGTATAGTATGTCGAAAAAAGTCATAGTATAGTATGTCGAAAAAAGTTATACTACAGTATGTCGAAAAAAGTCATAGCATTGTATGTCCAAAAAATCATAGTATAGTATGTTAAAAAAGTCATAGTATAGTATTTCGAAAAAAGTCATAGTATAGTATGTCCAAAAAAATCATAGTATAGTATGTCGAAAAAAAGTCATAGTATAGTATGTCGAAAAAAAGTCATAGTATAGTATGTCGAAAAAAGTCATAGTACAGTATGTCGAAAAAGTCATAGTACAGTATGTCGAAAAAAGTCAGTGTCGTATGTCGAAAAAAGTCATAGTGTCGTATGATGAAAAAATTCATGTGTAGTATGTCGAAAAAATCATAGTATAGTATGTCAAAAAAGTCATAGTACAGTATGTCGAAAAAAGTCATAGTATAGTATGTCGAAAAAAGTCATAGTGTCGTATGATGAAAAAATTCATGTGTAGTATGTCAAAAAAATCATAGTATAGTATGTCGAAAAAAGTCATAGTATAGTATGTCGAAAAAAAGGCATAGTATAGTATGTCGAAAAAAGTTATACTACAGTATGTCGAAAAAAGGCATAGCATAGTATGTCCAAAAAAATTATAGTATAATATGTTAAAAAAGTCATAGTATAGTATGTCGAAAAAAGTTATAGCATTGTATGTCCAAAAAAAATCATAGTATAGTATGTTAAAAAAGTCATAGTATAGTATTTCGAAAAAAGTCATAGTATAGTATGTCCAAAAAAATCATAGTATAGTTTGTCGAAAAAAGTCAAAACATAGTATGTCGAAAAAAGTCATAATATAGTACAGTGAACCCTCGCTATAACGCGGTTCACCTTTCGCGGCTTCGCTGCTTCGTGGATTTTTTTACAGTGCATTTATTGTGCTGAATCCTTATTGAAAAAGAAAGAGTGCCAACAACTACCCATAACGATGTTCTTCTCTCGGAGAAAGACTCCTGTGCAGCCTGCAGTTGAAACAGACGCTACAGCGCAGCGGAGTGAGGACGGAGAGGCTCAGCTGGAGGGACTGTGAAATACGCGAGTGACAATGTTTCCAACCTTGTATTCATTACTATACTGTCCTGTATTCAAATTATTGTTTTACAATACCGTTCTTTAAACTATCATAGTTCTTTGTAAGAAAACGTTAATATTTTTATTTCTTAAACAAATTTTGGGCCTGAAAACAGGTTTTGATTTTTGGTTTCATTCTATAGTACAGTATTGCATTGTAAAATAATAGTAAAAAATAAAGCTGACTACTTCACGGATTTCACCTATCGCGGGTTATTTTTGGAACGCAACTCCCGCGATAAACGAGGGTTCACTGTATGTCGAAAAAAAGTCATAGTATGTAAAAAAAAAAAGGCATAGTATAGTATTTCGAAAAAAGTCATAGTATAGTATGTCGAAAAAAAGTTATAGTATGATGAAAAAGTCATGTATAGTATGTTGAAAAAAGTCCCAGTATAGTATGTCAAAAAAGTCATAGTATATTATGTCGAAAAAGTCATAGTATAGTATGTCGAAAAAAAAGTCATAGTACAGTATGTCGAAAAAAAGTCATAGTATAGTATGTCGAAAAAAGTATAGTATGTCGAAAAAAGTCATAGTATAATATGTCCAAAAAAATCATAGTATAGTATGTTAAAAAAGTCACAGTATAGTATATCGGAAAAAGTCATAGTATAGTACGTTGAAAAAAAGTCAGAATATAGTATGTCGAAAAAAGTCATATTATAGTATGAAAATAAAGGCATGGTATAGTATGTCGAAAAAAGTCATAGTATAGTATGTCGAAAACCAGTCAGAGTATAGTATGTCCAAAAAGGCCTTTCAGAAGGACAGATGATGACTGACGAACCATAAAACCTGAGTTTTTTTCACCACTAGCAGCACTAGTATATGAACCATATCCATATATAAAAACCATATCTTGTACGTAATAGATACTGTCTTTGAATGCTACTGCAAGTTATGGGCGGACACACGTGGATGTGATATACTGTCTTACCTTAAAACTGGGGATGGTGGGAGACAGAGTGGACGACTTGGGAGTTGAGATGTGGCTGCTTGAGACACCGTTTACTATGTGAAAAAAAACAGGAAGGAAACATGCAGAGACAGTATCATCATGATTGCGAGTACAATTGTTATTTTAATGTGGTTTGTACGGTATACACAATGTGTGTGGATAAAACTGCTTGCCAGTCACTCAGCTTGTTTGAATGTGCCTCTTTCTGCTACCAGGTAGCCTTTGGTATGTCTATGTAATATTCAACAATGCATCCAGGACAGACTACTGGCATACTGTATACTAAGACTGAAATCACCGCCTCGCTGTTGAACGCCTTCGCCAACTAGTCAAGTAGCAGTTTACATCCATGATGAGCAGATTTATCTGGAGTTATTGCCAACAATTGTTTTGTGAGATCACAGTGATCTTATGATTTTTTTGTTCCAAATCTAAAGAAATTTGTTGAAGGCAATCAAAATATCACAAGACTGGCAACGATTAGTTCATCCTTAAGCCCAAATAGGTGTTTGTGCCAAGACATTCCCTCCAGGCTTTCCTGAGATATTGCATTCACAAGAATGGTACGGACAGACAGACACCTGAGGACATAATGCCTCTAATAGAAAAAGTCATAGCATAGTATGTCATTAAAACAGCCATAAAAAGGCACTAATCCACTGATCGATTGGATCGAGAGGACAGCCCTTCTATACCTCATTATATTATATATTATCTATATAACATATACAGTGATTTTTTTTAATTATTAAAATAAACCTGGAATTAAAAAACAAATCTTCAAAATTAACAGGATTTCAGGTGTAAACAAATTGGTGAAAACTTAAATTTTAAGTCTATAACAGCCAAAACTTACCAGAGCGGACACGTGGTGCTGGTACTGGTGGTCTGGCTGCTCCTGACGTTCCTGGTCCGTCTTCACGTGGTCTTCACCCCGTCCTCCGTCCTGGGAGGAGTCTCTGGTCCACCCTACGACCCGGTTCCGTCTCTCTGCTGGCTGAGCTCCTCCACATCTCGTCTGCTCTCTAGTCCGCCTCCAGCACGCGGACCGTGAGCGGTCCCCACCCGTCATGTCCACCTCCTCCCCGCGCTCGTCTCCCTGGACAGGTCCAGCAGACATACCCGTTTGTCCCTCCGGCAGCTGGAGCCTGAAGACAAGCTGCTGTCCTCGGTATGAGCTCCACTGACTCCTTCAGCTCCTGCTCAGTCACTCAGCTCACCTGCACAGCTCGTTACCGACTGGCCCAACCGGCCGGTCCCAGCTTAGACGGGGGTGGGGCCTTGTCACCATTTGTGCTTCCTGGGCCATTACGTCCTTAGGAGGCAACACAGCTGGTTTTATAGAAATAACTGGTCTCCTCCAGGCCCGTCTCAGATCAGTATGACCCATGCTGCTCGTCCGATTCGGTCCCAATGTGTCCGACATCATGAACATGTGGGGGCAACGATAACCTCGCGAGATCCTCACAAGATCTCCAGCGCCCGAAAGCCCCAGGGCATGATGGGAAACGGCTGTCTGACGCCTGATCAACGAGCTCATTGGCTGTTAAGTCATTATTGCACTATTGAAGATATAATAAATGATGGGGTTATAGCTGTTGATGGGGGTAAAAAATACTGACTATACTGTATGGTGTGTATATACAATATACAACTATTTACAATCTAATGAGCATGTCTACCATATGTATAAGTAATCGTATATTTGATACTCAATATGTGTTTACTTTAAGTCTGTATAATGATAAAGTAAAACAAACTAAATGTCTTTCAGCAGTTTACAGGTAAATGTTCATATTGGTAGTTGTATCAGTAGTCATATCGGTAGTCGTATCGGTAGTTGTATGGAACTGACACTGGATCGTGTTCCATGAGGAACACAAAATGCCGTTGCACAGCTTTAGTAAGGGCAGCCGGTAAGTCGGCATCGATGCAGGCTCGCTGTTGGAGGGTTTTATAACCCATTTCCACTCCCCTCTAATTGGTCTGGAATGGTGCATGATATGGCGGACCGGCCACACAAACGTGCAAACGGAGTGGAAGCAGTAGGGAGGGGGTGTAGGGACTGGTTAGGAATTGGGCTCATCACTTGTAGAAAGTCCAAACTTCCTGTGTAATATCTAACATCTAACACTAAATTGAAGGCTTTCAGTCTCATGTTGTGCAATGAAGGTTTCATCTGTTAACGTGTGGTAGATAATAATAATAATGAGGGTTATTTATATAAGACTTATCAAAACGAGTGATCATTACACTGTGCTTCACAAGGCAGAGCTAGAAATGTTCCATGTTGTCCATCCTTAAAATAAGGTGATCTGTTTTTGTTCTGTACCTGTTTTAAACTCCACAGCATTTCTCCTGGCTGGTGTTAGTAAGGCGACCTCACCATGCATACCTCTTTACCTCTGCAGCTGCATGCGTTCTTCATTCCCACTTCCTGCCTCCCTGTAAGACAAAACCCTCACACATACAAAGTTGGTACATACAGCACACGGTTCCAACACATTTTTCATTTCACAATTGAAAATAGTATACTATACTTTTCCAGACTCAAATTTCTTGGTACTTCTTGGTAGATTTTTTCAGATCATATTTGACAGAGGAGTATTAATAGCAAGATGTTTATTATGAATATATACGTCTTTAAAAAAAACCTGTTAATGTCACATTCTGAATATGTAGCCTAGTCCTGCAAGCATCATAGCTACTATGATGCCAACTACATAGCCCAAACCCGTAGCTAGGTACTGCAGCTCATACAAATCAATTAACACCAAACACAGACAAGTTCAATGCACAGCATCTTATTCGAGTTGCAATGCTAAAACAGTGCAGTGCAATTCAGTTTTTGTCATTCAAATTTAAATAAATGTATACCTTCAACCCTGACAGTAACAGATGTTCATGTATAATTCATCATGGAACTAGAAAAGAAAGCTAAAGTGCACTGACTGTGTTGCACACCATACGTACTTGCCCTGCTTTTGACAACACCAAGCTCACTCTGGCCTGTGCTTTCTCTCACTGATAAATATTTTGTCTGCGCTGGCTGCTCCAAATGCCATGAAAAACACTCTGCTTGTATGATAAATTATTAGAAATTCAGGATTTTATATAATCTGGAGTCAGAAATATTTTTCCATACTCTCTTTTCTTGTTTCTATACTTATCCAGACGTGGAAAATCAAATTCCCTACTTTTCCATACTGCATAGGAACTCTGTACATAATGTAATTTATCTTAGTCTTACGAATATGTAGTTAAAGTAGACTGTAAGGGACAGTTGTATGAAAAGACAGTTTCAAAACAGGATTATTATCTGTCATATGTCCTGCTGTTTTGAAACAGAAGAACAGCAAGCAGGTAAGAAAGACTTCAGTGATTATTTGTGTGAGACCAGAAAATGGCCACGAGAGGGCGCTATGCAGTTGTAGTGATTCCTGGTGAGAAAAACACTTCTACAAATTCAAGTTATAAAATTCAATTTTATTGTCAGAACTCAGCACACAAAACACTCAAATGATTGCAAAAAAATATTGGTTGGTAGATAACAGCAGTTCTCGTATAGCTGGAGATTCAAACCACATCAAAGCACAAACTAAAGGAATGTTTTCCCCCAAAACCAAAAGCTACAAGTGGACGTTCATTTTCGTGAGGACCTAAGGAATATGTCTCGTTGCCATTTTAGTGCTGAATCACATCTTAATATGATCACTAATCACTCATAATCACCCTGTGATGAAAAAAAGGGAAATACCCTCAGACTGAAATAGAGAAAGTCCTTCCTGTCATTGCACATCTCACTTTGCTGTTCAAGAGACAGGACTCAAAGAGGACTTTAAGGTGCGAAGTTGGCTCGGGCACTGGATATGGTGATGTGACAGGAATTGATTAGTGACCTCATACACTGTGTCCATCATAGACATTAATCAAAAAATGATTCACTGCTTATTCAGTCATTTGGGAGAGAAATTTAAAACCAAAATCCGTGACACGGTTTTCCGGACATCCTCCTCTACATGAAGCTCATCTTAAACATCACTGGGTGGGAGTGGGAAGATCTGCGCAGGTCTGCACTGATATGTTTTATATGAGTAGTGAGCCATGCACAGAAACGCAATCTCTTAGCAAGCACAGAGGTACAGAGGGAATGGAAAATTTAAATATGGAGGACTACATTTAAACAGAATATATAGATATTTATATATATGTATATTCCCTCTTCGTTTATCCTTCTGTCCAATGCATTTATTATTTATTCAAACGTTTCATATCTACCGGCTGGGCTGCCAAAAAGCATGTTAAAAGTGAATAATTATTCCCCACATACACACCTACAGGAAAAAGAAAATCACTCACCCTAAAGTACACAAATATTTGGATTTTTAAGTCAAGAGAAAAGATTCTCACTAGCTCCCCACAAATCCCGCTTTTGTTTTTCCGGAGGAGATGAAAATAGACTCTTACAGCTAAAAATAGATTTGTTTTAACCGTACAGTAACATAACCCCCACCCTGTGATTTATATGAAAGTTTTCTATCGGATCTACAAAATATAGCAATGCCCTTTTTAAAAATAGTTTTGACTCTTTTACTAGAACAGGACAGTTTGTTTTTGTCTTCTTTCATTGCGATACATTCAGGATATCAGGATATAGACAGAATAGTGCCTTTGATAAGAGTTCACACTTGCAACCGTTGGGATCTTCATCAGGTTTGTTCAACGTTGTCAGTCAGGCTGCTGCTGCTGCTGCTGTCAGCTCAGTACCTGGTCTGGTACTCGTGGTGCCATCTGTTGAAGTCGTTGTAGAAGAGCACAATGCTTCCGGATGCCATGCCGGTTATGATGCACCTTAGAGGAGGCAGGAGGGAGCATCATGAAGTTTTGGTTTTAATTTGTGTTTGCTGTGAAACTAATTTGAGGAATCTCTAATGCAACATTTTGTTCATTCAACTTAAGCACTGTTCCTAAGTACAGCTTCGAGGTGCTTGTACTTGAGTATTTGAAATATATATTTCTACTCTGCTGCATTTCAGAGGGAACATAATCACTTTTTACTGCACTATATTTATCTGACATCGATAGTTTCAAGATTTTACATATAAAACAGCTGATCAGCTTTTAAAATATGACATATGACTGGATTGTCCCTGTGGGTTTCTATGGGACTGGGCTCTGGGCTTCGTGCCCTCTGCGTCTTTCGATGCAGGTGGTCTGGAGCGTTCGCTGGCTCTGGTCGGTGCAGTGTTTGTTGGTTCGATAACTATTCAAAAGTAAACCTCCGAAAGACTGAGTGAGTTTTTAGAGAGAATAATATACTGCAGGCACCATCCATTAATATATTTTTGATTCATATTATGTTTCTTATTTATTAATTATGAAGCAATTCATTGTGAATTTCTATTATTTTATTAATTAACTGATTTATTTCTTGTTTTATTTTGTCCTCTTTTGACTTTTTTCTTCTTTTCTTGTCCATTCACCTAAAGTACACTAAAATACCGTTTACCTGTTAATGCACCATAATAATAATCCCATAATAACACATACGTAGGAGTGCAACTAACAAATATTTTCATTATCCAGTACTTGCTGAATGTTTTTACATTTAATTGATTTATTGTTCAGTCTAAAAAACATGTTAGAAATTAAGACAGGAAATTAATGCAGTCCAGATCTTAAAGATATTAAATGTACAGTAATATAAAACAGAGAATCCTCACATTTTAAAATTAAAAAGCAAGACACTGACTATTAAATGTAATGTGTGTAGGATCTGGCAGCATCTAGGGATGAGGTAGCAGATTGCAAACGACTGAAATGTGTCAAGCGTGCAGAACGGAGAACTACGGTGGCCGACAAAAAAGCATGAAAATGCGAATGTCCCTGCTAGAGCCAGTGTTTGGTTTGTCTGTTCTGGGCTACTGTAGAAACCTGGCGGTGTGATGAGGACCCTGCTCCCTATGCAGATATACAGTTAAAGGCTCAAGGGTTACGGAAACACAACGATTCCTATTTTCACATGACTATATACAGTAAAACATACTAATTAATATTATATTCCATTTCTGCCCTAACATCCCTCTAAATGCTTCACTGTTTCTGTCATTGTAATGGAATATTTTGGAGTATTTCTTCCGACAATGGTTGTGGGCCTTAATACTTTTTATTAGAGCCAGACCAATAAATCAGCCGGGCTGATATTAGCTTATATATCGGCTGAGAAGTATTAAGAAACTACAGTACAGAAAGGACTGACTAATACATTTTTCAATAGTAAAATATCCCACTCTTTACACATTGCCGTCACAATTCTTAAAAAAAAAAAAAAAAAAAAAAAAAAAAAAAAGGATCCTTATAAAAGGTTGTCAAAGCCATTAAATTACCATCAGACTTGTCACCCTCTGAAACATAGACATCGTATCGGCCTTAAAAACCCACTCTTGGCCGGCCTACAGCATACGCTGTGTTTGGTTACCTTTGGTCATGCGACATGGTCATAGAGCGGATTCCTGCGTCACAGCCCGGGTAGGTGAACAGCTGTTTGAGGTCGTGGACCTGCCAGACAGATACTACACCTCCGTCTCCACCTGTCAGCAGATACTGGCCATCCCGACTGAGATACATGGCCTGGAAATGAGGGAAAGAGAGTTTATGCAAGTTTATTATTAATGTGTTAATGAGCTTGAGAATTGCCTGTTGACTGGATTTGGGATGTTCCAGTCATTACAGCTGTTACAGTAATGGGTCTGATTTGGTATGAGTACTGTATATACTGTATATAAAGCATACTTTACAATGTGAGGTGACTTTGTGACTTCGTTGCCTGACTTGTTTGATCATCTGTCCTTCAATGCTCAAAAAAACCTGGACCCACATACATAAATAGTCTCGGAATAGGACTGGTGATCTGGGACCAGTTTATTTTTTATGTCAGAGTAAAGCTCATACTGCGAGGTCATGTGATCCGATGAAAGATCCCAGGTCAGCGCCGTCATCCTTAGGGGCTTTCTGTACACAGACCCTGACTGGCAACAAAGATGGCTCCCCACAGTGAGGCTCAGAGATTTACTCGTCTCATCTGCTTTTCTTGCAAACTGTAACAGCTGAACGGCTCCCCCGGGAATCAGACGTACACAAATCAAGTCTGGTGTTGGAGTCTATTACGGGCACAGTGCATACTGGAAGCTGAAACTGAAACAGTCAGGAGCATCAATCAGCAAGCAAGCGTAGCCGATGAAATGACGAGGCAGAATGTGAATTCTAAAAGCAGCAAATGACACTAATTTAGAGCTTTTCTCGTTTGTGGTTTCAAGACACCAAATTCATCCCTTTCTCTGCTGCAGTGATTCAGCAAGAGACACTTCAATCATCAGCAGCATGTGTGTTGAATCAGGCTCGCATTAAATGGAAAAATGAAACTTAAACTTCAGTTCTGAAGTCATTTTCAGGAACTTGACTTGGTAAGGAAAACATAAATAACCCCTCAAGAGCAGTACACAGTGGATGGACGCAGCCTAAATTAGGCAAACATTTTGTATAAAAAGCCTTTGTGGAATTTCCTACCACACTGAATTAAATGAGCTCTGTTTCTCATTCTCATCACGCACGCACACTTAAGATAAGCAGAAGACTTGCATGTGAAGGCGCTCACACAGACGGACACACAATGATGCACTCGCATGCCGCACGCTGGCGGGACGCCTCAAGAATCAGTCCAGCCTAATTGCCACGTTAGATCATCATCCAAGATGGCTGGGAACGGAGCGTGACTGAGTGCGGCCCTGGTTTGATTTGTGTGGTGCGGATCTGTTTTGTGTGTACAGTAAATGTCTTGTGTATCAACATTCAGAGTTAATCTGACAACAACGATAAAGATAATGCTCAATTCAGCCAATCATGGTCAATGCACTGAGACTGCAGCACAGTGCAAACAAGTACATGGAGAAAAATTGTGATCCATTATATCTGCCATAAAAATGGCTACCTGTTATTGAAAAACTAACTTTAAAGCAGCACTGAGCCACTTGGGGGCAGCAGAAGAAGATGAAATCACAACATTTACATATTATTACATTTATTGGTAATAACCTACAATATTAACATAACCGGCAGACATACAGTAACATTCATTGTGAGTTGTATTTGGATGCAGCTGGTGAAAGAAAGAAATATTCACTCTCCTTTTAACTGCATTGCTCTCAGCCACAGTCTGTATATAAGAAGTGGATGTAGTCTCCGTGAAGTGACCCATTGGTTTGTGGACTGCCGCTGATTTTGGCATTTTGCTGTTGACCTTAGTACAACCGAATGCTGGTTAAGACATTGTTAGGTGACCAACATGATACAATTAAATTTCATGAACTGAAAGCACACTGTGAAAGAGTTAAAGTTGTAAGATGAAAACATGGACAACTCCCAAACCGGACAACACTATGGTAGAGAGCTGTCAATCACAGGGTAGCCCCACCCTAAAGCAAAATATTGTGCAGCTTTAAATTTGATAACTTCAATAAGCAGACACAGCTCATTGTTTCTTTGCAATATTCTGCATCAACACATGACATACTACACAATAATAATAAAAAAGCAAAGAATATAAGAGCTGATTACCATTTACTGTGTTGCATTAATATACCTGTGCATCTGCTAATGGAGTCTGTGACCTTACTAACGCCCAGCAGGAGGGAAGAGAGCTGGCAGACATGTCAGCCAGGCCAGGTAGGAGGCTGCAGACAGGCATTATAAATCAGTCCGTTGCCACTGGGCGGCCAAACAAGATGGCCGATGGCTCTGCGGGAGCTAAGATGGCTACCCAGGCTCAGATGACTAAAAAATGAGTCCAGCAGAAACACATGCACTTTTAATGCCCATATTTCCTACTTCTTTCAGGGGAACGGCGGGTGGATTTTGAGGCTGGGGAAGGTAAAAAGTTGAATTTATGGTGCTGTTAATCCCCCTGTTACACGGACGACGGCAGTGAAAAAACTGCTGGATGGTTACACTGCCTGAGTTATACTAGTACTTAAAAGACTGTAATCCATTCAGTATGGCTTCTGTCACTCGATTCTGCTATTAGACTAGGATGCCGACTGTTAGCCTGTCATCTAACCTCTGACTCCAGACCCTTATAAATTTACAATGCAAACATTCCCTCTTTCTCAGCCTTACTCTCTCGTTCTGAGTGGATACTGCAGGCCAGGACAAACACTTATTTATCCTGGAGTCATACCGTGCTGCGGCTCGGAGGGCTGAGAAGATTGATTCTGGTATGTACATGAGAGCACTAAATACTGTTGGAGTCTCAGACCAGGGGGGTTGAGACTCTCACAGCCTCACTCCAAGATGTTAGGATTTTTCTAATGCCATCTGACATGGCTGGAATTTACAGCAGCAGAGGAGAGCTGACAAGGCCGGCCGTACTGTTCCCAAGTCACAGCTTTAGAAGGAATTCTGGGAAACTCTACAAGCATCTAAAACCATCATTAGTTTCCCTTAAATATACAATAAAGTATTGTGCAACCTTCAAACTGAACACTTGTAACTTTCCTCGTGATGTTAATACGATCAATCAGCATTTGTCTGCATATGCTCATTAATCACGTCTTCTACAAGTTATATTTGTGGCTCTGCGTAGGAGCGGTCTGGTTGGCAGGTTGGGAGCCTGCACACGAGAGGTTTCTTAATAGGAAACAGGCGTGCGGCTGTCTGTCAGAGCTAGCTTACATTTCCCAGGCCAAACCGGAAACAAAGGGTCGGGAAACCAAAGGCGGTAGCCGCTATCTTGTGTCACTCTAACCACGAGGGAGGAAATGTGGGAAATGGGGAATGTGTCGTCTTGTGCTGGAGGGTAGTTAATGGTGTTGGTGTCCAGAGCTGACCACTCCTCTGGAATGTTCTCTACCACTGCCGCCGACGCAATCTGACCTGACAACAGGGCTGCGGATCAAAAGGACCATTTCCTCTGGTGTATGCGTGTGAATGGGAATAAAAGAAGCCGCAGTTTGCCCCGAGGCGTGCAGACCCTTACCTTTCTCAAATCTCAAACCATAAGAAAGCCTTTAATCAGCAAGAGGACTCTCGACACTGATGTGGTGCAGACATACATGTGCAAAGTGCACTTTCACATGCATGCTCACGCAGATATTCAATTCCCTCACCTTGATGCTGTCTTCCACCTGCATGTGTCCCAGCAGTTTGCCGTTGACACTGAAGTGACAGAACTGTCCCCTGTCATAGTAGATCACGCAGTGTCCCTCAGTGGAGGACTGGATGAGACGAGGCCGCAGACAGCGCTCTGGGCCCTCCAGGGTCCGCAGCAGGTCCCCATTCATGGAATGGATCAGACAAGGACCCTCTGAAAAAACATAAGATGTTAAGATAACATAAGATGGTGATTCTTTTACTTTAGTTTGCATCGTTTTGTAGCTAAATATGTAATGAGGGTAATGCAAGGGGTTTATTTCACAACAATGACCGGCTCGCTGTGCATTATCCCGCTTATTACACGGCTAGTTACTTAACAAGTCAATAATTTGACACAAAAAGCAGAACATCAGAATTGCATCCAAAGCAACGTTTTTTATACACGGCAACAGTCTGCTATAAAGAAATCACAGACTGTAAAAAGTCCTAAAAAGACCAATCAGAATTGAGTATTCAACCAAGCCGTGTAATAAAAATGGGTATTTTTGGACATATTCATAAA